>UESW01004284.1:621693-772827 GCA_900491605.1 Calamus simplicifolius
AAAAGATTGGATACCTATGCGCTCAAAAATTTCTTATAACTAATTATGAAGTTGAGCATTACACCTAACGTTGTCATGCAAGTACTTTTTTATTAAATCATACATTACACTTACACCTATATATGTTATAGTACTAAGCACTCAATATTAATTCACTTCATGATGGTAAAGGTGTAAACTAAGGGCAAAAGCTTTCAAGTGGTCATTTATATAAAAGATGGGACACCTTGATGTATTTTGAAAATCAATGAATAAGTCACCAAACCTATATTATATGATACCCTAGATTATTCTTGATATAGAGCATAATGATCAACTAAATTCAAATATAAATGAAGGCCATGCTATCCAACATGAAAACAATTATAGTAAGATAATATCCATATTAAAATAAAGATAAAATCCAACATATAAGTTCTAGAGGCCTAGGCACAAGAATTTGAAATAATTTTTCATAAATTATTCTATATAACAATTATGTTTTCAATAGTAAGTTTCATGCAAAATATTTCGTTATATTTGGCATAATTCAAAATTCTAATGAGCCATGACACCATATAACTAGGGGTCTAGTGGAGCTATTCTCAATAGTCATATGTGGTCACTAGAATAATGAGGGGTTTAAAATATAGCACATAGCTTATGTAAGAATAAGAAGATTAACTAGTTTTCTTCCTACTCACTAAGTGGTTTGATAATATATTATGAGCTTTATATCTTCATGTTAAAACATGTGGTTAAAGTATGACTAAGTAGAACTGAAGGGATAAGCCTTTGATAAGTAAATACTTGAGTTAATTTATCTAATGCTTTTAGCATAAGCCATCTATCTCTAATTCAATTGAGATTTGATTGCAGTTGAGTATTCTTCCATCAAGTAGGCTAAGAAACTTTTGAAATATATTGGAGTAGAATTTGATTAAGATATATACTCTAAATAGACGTATTAGGTTAGATTGGATTAAAAAGGATTTTTTTAGAAATCCTAAAAATACCCCTGACCAAATGATAAGGAGAAATGGATTATCAATTTATTTATTAATATAACTTTAAATGAATTATCTTTTATTAATAATTTATTATGATATATTAAAAGTTTGCATGTTATGTACATATAAATATGGTTAGCAAAAGAAAAATGGATTATACTATTATCTTTTTATAGTGGATTGTTATGTACATATATTAGTAACGGTTAGCCAAGGCTACATCTTTTCCTTCTTTATATTTAATATCATGAATTTTTCTGATAGAGGGGATAATAGTCAATTTTTTTTTTTTCAACCACTGCCCTTGGAATAAGGTAAATGGGAATAGGGCTATTTCATGGAGGAGTATGGAATACAAATTCTAGCATAAGAACATTTGACCGGAATACCAATTCCTAGGGGGGCCATTATCTTTTTATGCCTGTTTGGGGGAATAGCATGAAATAAGGCCATATTCCAACTAGGAATAGAGCATCCAAACACACCTAAAGGATCATATGGTTTCATACCCTCGATAACTTCTAAAATGTATAGATTTATGATAGATCCATCATTATGGATAAATATAATTTAATCAAACTTGATGATCCTTGAGGCTCTATTAAATTTATAGTAGAAAAAATTTGGATAAACCAACAAATAATTATAATAAGAGATAAAAAATATAAAAGTGAAATATCCAAAATAAACTTAAGGTTAAATGAAATATTACTTCGCAAAACAAAATATAGAAAATAAAATATGTAAACAAGAAAATATGATAAACAAAATACAAATGAAATTTCAATAATAATTACAAGTCATGTACGTTAAACTAGAAATACAAATAAAGTTAAAAATAAAAATAGTACTGATAAAATTAAAAAGAAAATATAAGAAAATTAAAACATTATTGAAAAAATATTTTGATATTATAAAGGAAAGATGAGATTAATTAATAATATAAATATAATAAAATATAAATATCAATTTAAGTAAAAAATTAAAATTCAAAAAAATCTAACTCTAATTTTATTATCAAAACTAAAAGTTTAAAAACCAGAATTGGGTCAGATCTTTGAAATCCAACCAATTCAATGAGTTTTTTCAATTTTCATCGGTTTATATAAAAGTTAATTTTAATAATAAAATCGGACTAAATTGATGATTGGTTCCCGGTTGGATGGATTGGATCGACCGAACTGGTTCAGTTTTCAAAACCATGCGTGAAATTTGGATATCCTGATTGAATCACATGAATAGAAACCGTCAGCCAATCACAAGGGTAAGAAAACTAATATATACAGTTATAGTAAAAAGGATATAATATTAATATATATATATATACATGCATTTCATATGAGTAATTGCTCATGCTTACATTTACAAAATATTACAAACACACACACATACACACCTATATATAGAAAGAGAGAGATGGATTTGGATGTATTTGCATGCAATCAAACCTCAGATACAATTATTCTTTTCACCTTCAAATTTACACGGATCTTAAAGTCATCATTTTTTATGTTTGAGATACGTGATTTATAAAATCCAAGAATAGAAAAGATGGCTAGATTTAAAGCTTAGTTATACGGCAAGTGTAGTCAAGTCCAATCGTACATACATATATGTATATGTGTATATATGATGTTTGCATAAATACACATTCATATGCATACATTACATATGTATATATGTGTATATGTATGTATCTATATGTATGTATCTGTATGTATGCATGCATGCATATGTATGTAAATAAATTTAAGATATTATAAATAAAAATTCATCAAAAAAAGTAATAGAATTTGAATGTTTTTATATATCTAAGTAAAAATAAATGTAAAGAAATACTATGGTCGAGATGCATGCATATGTATGTAAATAAATTTAAGATATTATAAATAAAAATTCATCAAAAAAGTAATAAAATTTGAATGTTTTTATATCT
The DNA here is from genome assembly GCA_900491605.1 of Calamus simplicifolius. Classification (NCBI taxonomy): domain Eukaryota; kingdom Viridiplantae; phylum Streptophyta; class Magnoliopsida; order Arecales; family Arecaceae; genus Calamus; species Calamus simplicifolius. The sequence continues at coordinate 624,619 of UESW01004284.1, forward strand.
AAGTAAAAATAAATGTAAAGAAATACTATGGTCGAGATGAGAAAGAGGAATTGCTTTAAATAGGATATATTTAGTAAATTAAAAAAATATTTACAGTAAAAAAGAAGGTTTATATATTCATTTTTTTTTTTGGATCCAACCCTATTGGAATTAGACATGGATGGTACATGGGCTAGTCGGGATGAATCCAACTGGATTTAAGTTGAGTCTACCCAAATTCGATCCATTTTATCTTCAATATGGATTAGGCCAGGTTTGTTATCATAAGTAAAATAAAAAGTAGAAAAAAAAGAAAAAAAAGGAAAGGGTAGGTTTTTTTAAAAAAAATGCCGGCTTTACAGCTGTCGCTGTGTGCTGTACGTTTGGGCACTCTCGAGTCTCTACTCTCTGGTCTCTAGCCCAGTTCCATTTGATGCAGACAACGACGAGGGTTTTTCTTTGATGGAACCAGAAAGTATTGCGCGTAGAAATGGTCGCCTTGAGGAATTCTCTGATGCATGATGAGTGTGAGTTACAGCATCTTATGACTCCTCCCGTGCATTCCTCCCCCCCCTACGACTCTTCCTCTTTGCCTCAGATCGCAAAAGAATTAACCGGGCGTGACCTCGTCTCGCTTTCCCTCTTCCAAACCAAAGAAATTTTCCGGCCACCGCCAGAACCGCCGCCGTTCAACACCATGCCGTGCTGGTAAGGCTCTCTGCCTCGACTCCCCACAGCCCTAGCTCTGCTGGCTTGTCGCATGTCCAGTTCCGAAAAGATCTGTCTAGGATCGAAAAACCCTAACGATCCACGAGTTATCAGATTTTATTGTTTTTGCCCCCACTTTACACGGATGGTTCTTGACATGGTCCGACCTAATTATCTCTCTCTGTGGATTTCTAGCCAGCCTCTCTAATTCTTCCGTTTCTGTATCCCACGCTCTCACCTTGTTTTGGTGAATCCCAAGGTGCGATGCCCGGGTTGATGACTGTGAATTTGTATTTTCAGTGGCAGGTTCCCCATCACAACGTACTGAAACTTGATTTGGCTTGGGAGGTATTGGAAATGAGAGGTATAGATGATTTTTTATTTTATTTTATTTTATGATATAGTTAGATGATTGTGACATGACTTTACAATAAAAGAGGAACATAATAGAAAAAATGGTTGAAATTAAAAAAAACAAATTTTAGTTGGTAGAAGAATTAGAATGAGATGTTCAAATCACAAGCATCTTGTGGCTCCAAAATGCATAGAGGAGATAAATTATTAATAAAAGTTATTTGAAAAAAATTTGTAAGCTAGAATTGAACTTGCATAAGGTTTACGGGTCTAAACATAAGAAATATAAAGTGAAGGTTAAACATAAGAAAAAAAAATTGTAAGCTAGAATTGAACTTGCATAAGGTTTGTATACTTAAATTACTTTGGAAGCAAGGTAATCTTATTGTCTCTTACATATCTGTAACTCCTGTTTATGTCTTTTTTTTTTTTTAAATATTAATCGTGTAGATATTGAACTACATTCTTGATTTCACTAAGGACGTAACTCATGTCATCAAATCTAAACTTTGTCTGGTATGCTTGAGATATCTGAATTGCATTTATGTATAGACATAATTTATCGCATTATTACTTTATGTTTCCGAGTAAAAGTAGTTACCATGATTGTTACAGTCTGATAATTACAATGAGAGACAGCATCAACATTTTCTTATTTCTTTTTCAATGTCTTGCTGACAAGTTCTGCGGAATGCTTTGCATAGTTGTTGATTCTGGAAGTGCCATCTTGTCCATCCTTTCCCTTTTCTCTCAACAGCTACGATGGTACCTAGGGCACTAAGGATTCTAAAGGTTCTCCTGGTTGCTGTCACTAGATTCCATGAGAAGTCATCTAAGACACTTCCTGATATTTAGCTGATAGGTGTCTCATTAAGCTGGGGCTGTGCTCACAGTACTCCTTTGAATCTTAACATCCTTCCCTTTCCTTCAATTTTAAAAATAATTATTTAAATTCAAGATGTTATGATGAAATAGTTTTCGTCATAATATCTCAACTTATAACGGTGAAAACTAATTTCGCTGTTATAGATAGAGTTTTTATTTTAAAAAATAATTATTTTAATTCAAGATATTAATAGGGAGCAGATTTTATTTTTGTTTTTGTTTTTTGCGCTATTACGGCAAAAAATATATTTGCCGTAATATAGAGCAGATTTTATTTTTATTTTTTTGTTCTATTACGGCGAAAAATGTTTTCACCATAATATGGAGCAGATTTTATTTTTATTTTTTCTTCGTGCTATTATTGTAACGACGGCATTTAAATGAAATGTCGCCGTAATAGGGTAGAGTATATTTTTTGTTTTTTGCGCTATTATGACGAAAAATAAATTTTATCGTAATACAGAGCAGATTTTTATTTTATTTTTATTTTTTGTTCTATTATGCGAAAAATTATTTTCGTCGTAATATGGAGCAGATTTTATTTTTATTTTTTCTTCGTGCTATTACGGCGAAAATTATGTTTCTCCGTAATAAGTTGATTTGTAACGCGACAGTTAAATGTCGCCGTAATAGGGTGAGAGTATTTTTTTAATTTTTGTACGGTAAAATTATGTTTCGCCGTAATAAGTTGATTTGTAACGGCGAGATTTGAATGTTGTCGTAATAGGGTGAGAGTATATTTTTTTATTTTTTGTTATTATGGTGAAAAAACAAATATCGCCGTAATAAGTTGAATTATTACGACGAAAATTAATCGTCGTAATAAGATCATACCCGGGTAAAGATATTTTTCCCCGTTTTTTCTTTTTCCTTGAAACCCTCCGCGATTTTCTTCTCTTCTTCCTGAAACCCTTGCTACCACGCCGCAAATCTGAGACTCCGTCGAGCTCCCCTCCGCAAATCTGAGACCCCCGCGAGCTCCTATCCGTCGTCAACCTCCGGACACCGGAACCCTCCCCCGCCGCCTTTAAAACTCTATCGCATAAAAGCAAAAACAAATCTGGGTAAGCTCTCCCTTTCCCTATTCTAGTTTTATTGATCTCCTTCGATCTATTTTTACTGCTCCGGGTATTTCCTGTCTCCGTCTCCGTCTGAGAGGCATCTCAGATATAGAGAGGGAGAGAGAAAGAGAGATTGAGAGAGAGGAGGAAGGAGAATCATATTCTGTGATTTACTAGTACTTGCAATCCTACTTATGGTATTTAGCATCATCTGAGCAGATATTTTGTATTCAACCATGTCCACTTGTTTACCTTTCCTTTCGGTATGTTACCTAGCATGTGTTCACACTTCATCATTAGATACCTTGTAAACCTTATGGCAACTAAACCTCGCTCACAGTTAAATTAATGGTGTATGATACACCTCAAGGTTGAAGAGGAATGATAAATAAATTAGTATAGCAGAAGAGGAATGGTAATTTAATTAGTATAGCAGCTTATAGTAGTTTATTTTTATAGAGCATAGAATAATCATTATGTTGATATTTTATATTTTTTTCTCGATGGTATTTATGATCTCATGCATTTTTCTACTAGTTAGGTTACGATCATGGATTCATCCAATCACCTGTTAGCATGCTTAGGCATAGAATTTGAATCCCTTTTAACCATACATATCTGATTTGATTCCCTGGTGGGATATAACAGACATTCCAGCACTTGTTCAAGTGTTTTTTGGGTTTTTGTTTTTGTTTTTTTTTTCCCTTGGTAAACACTTGTTCAAGTTTCAAAGGCACTTTCGTTATCAATAAAATATTTGACTTATTGAATGAAATTTTATGCAATATAGTTAGAGTTGATACTTAGATAAATCATCTAGGAAATGTAGATTTCCTGGTGTCAATGAGATAATAGCGATACATTATTAATCTACTAGTGTCTGCTTAAGCAGCCGTGCATGATTCATTGACCTGCATGTTGGTGTCAAGGTTAATCATTTAAGGAAGGTGCGTCCTCCATGGGGCTAATAAGACTATCAAGTTCACAATAACTTTAGGAAATTGAACAGTTGGATAATATTATCTGCAAAGCTCTTGGTAATTGCCTGCTATTCCTGTAAATGAATTAGCATGGTTTTGAAGTATCTGAACCAATGCACTGGTATGGGTTGTTATGGTGTGGTATGCCTCTGTTCCACTATACTGATGCATGATACATGGTTCGAGTTGGCAGAGCACCCATATCATGTGTTAATATAGGGGTTTACCCAGCCTCTGCATCATCTAGTACAAGACTGAATTGGTATGATACATCCTCCACTGGCTGGTATGGGTCAGTGTTTAAATCGTTGATGTCAACTAAGAGTTCACCTTAAGTTTGTACTTTACGTGAAGGTGAAGATGTAGGTACGACTGTTTCATGATGGTGCACTCTGAGGATTAACCACCGCTACTGTTACTTTGCATTGTTCTTGATTGGTGATTTGGCCTGGAATCCTCCAAACAATCATGTCCTTTGCAGGAGTAAGTTTCCCTTAATTATCTCTGCCATCAACAGTTATGTCCTTGATTTCATGTATCATGGCAGATTGCCTCTTGATTAATAGAACCTTTAAGCTATAAACAAGAAGACCACCAAAGTTGTGATTGGCACCTAGGTTCTTGACTGCTTTGCAACTGAAGCCTTGCAAAGGCCACAGCTGAGTCCCTAAATGAGTCAAGCATGCTGCTAGCTACCAAGAATGGAGCTTGGACATTGTTCATAAGGCATGAAAAAAAAAAAAAAAACATGTTATCTCTTTGAACTAGAGTTGCCCCATTAAGAAGAGAATCCTCTTGGGCAAGTTTTATTATACATTTCCTTGTTTGGCTTGATAAAAACACACGCCTTATTTCTACAAATATGACACTATTTTATTATAGAAATAGAGTGCCTTTTTCTCTAGTAATCAGAAATAATGATTCTCAGTAGTACTTTTCAAACACTTGGTAAAGTAGCTTTCTGATTATTAACACACTACTCCTGGCAGGGAAATGCCGACCCCAACGGTAACCTTTAGGAACCCGAAGACTGATTTTTCATGGTTTTTCCACTATTGCTTTATGTAATAGCATGCATTTTCATGACATCCATAACAGCTACATGGCAAGTTTCCTATTTTCCAACCAAGGACTTCTTCTCACCATTTCCTGTTTCTCACTTCCACATTGTTTCTGGCATCAGTTTCCATTATGGCCACTAATGAGAACATTGTATTGTAGAAACCAAGGATGATATAGCCTACTGTTACCTCAGATATTCTACTTAGGATACATGTAACTTCCCAGTGGCAGCTCTATATTGTGGTAACTTTGCAATATTGGAAGCTTAGGAGTCCATTGATAGCAGGGGATTTGCTACCTGTCTAGGAAGCACATCACAAAAATAAACCTTTTAAGTGGAATTATACATACCTAATTCTGATATTTTTAGGAAAGGGTTCTTGAATTATGGATTCACACAATCAAGGTTTTAAATTTCGTGAAACAAGCCCATCTTAGTTTTTTATGGAACAGTACGCACCACCGTTCAAGTCAATACCAACACTTGAGATAGAGGTGCTCCAAGATATGCTGATTGGAACACTGAATTGCTGGGAGGATGGGCCAGTCCCAACACTTGAGATAGCAACCCGTCTCGATGTCGCACAAGACATATCCCATTGAGACCTAAAACCCTACACTCAACTACTGAAAACTTTATAGCTAGGATAGTATGACAAAAGATCTCTAGCATATGGTCTACATGCCCAGCTCACACCACCGTTTGACAAGAGTGACAATTCATATTTGGCAAAGCCATAACAGGTGACTAATGAAAATAATGGGGAAAGCATGAATTGTATCTTCAGCCTCTCAAGGACCTTTGAAACTATCTTGGTTTGTATATTAATGCTTTGCAATTTCATTCATCAAAGCTCTATATCTTAGATGATACATGCATGGGTCAAGATGTGATCTGCAAATGAAGAAATATTATAAGAAATCTTATTGTATTCATGTAAATGTTCTTTTTTTTTTTGTAAATAACATGCAAATAATAAGGAATCTCAAGCACTTCAATGAGGTCAATTTGGAAACTGAATGAAGATGTGTTCGGTGCTGCATCCACTTGAGAAAAAGCAAAGAGGAAGCTAGAAGCCAGAGGCTAGGTTTTCTAACTTCACCTAAAAGCACTTTTTTGACTCTTCTTGTAGAAGCATTGTTCAGATGATGCTGCCAAACAGTCACTAATTTTAGGAAATGCCTTTTGCTTTGAAATTTACAAAAAGACTTTCTTTAAGCACTACTAAACACACCCTTAACTTCAGATTAGGGGGTTCAATAACGACTATCATTATCAAATCTTTATATCAGATGGTCTTTTCTTTCGTATACTGAACTCATATCTTTTACCAGACTTTTTGCAACTCCATGTTTTATGCTGGGAAGTAAACTTTTTGGCATAACTTTGGTTTTCCTGAAACTTGTATCTCATAGATGGTGCATCGTTTCCCTAAGCATGATTTTTTTAATCTTTTCCTGGTAGGAGCATGATTTATTTTTTTTTTTCAGTGGATCTAATAAACAAATTCGCGAAAGGTCCTAAATTAGTACCGTACAATATACTATTAAATGATGCCCTATTCATTTTCTTGACTTATTTTGATATGTTTTCTGTACTTTTGGTCAGCCACTTTCTTGACTCTTAGAATATTCGGCAAAACAAGTGAACATTGAAATTGAAACCAAAACCACAGAAACTGAAGCTCATTTTGTTCCATTAAATTGAGTACTCAACCGTGGATCGAACCACTTCATAATTATGTTGGGTTTATCATGCTAAGAAGGAAAGGATAGTATTTCACATAAAAAAAGAAGGAAAAATAGTAATTTTATGTTCAAACGACGTTCCTGTGCAGAATTATTAATTCCATTCCATGTTCAATCTGTCGTTGGAAGCATCTAATATGGAGGCTAAAAAAGTAGAGGCATTTTGTGTCTCCAGTCTTGTTTTAGCACTAGCTGATTATGACAGTAGGGATCTATACATAGTTCTGATATGGAGGATGATGAAGACAATGAGCATATTAGTGATGACAGTGATTAATTTGGTAGCATTCATGTTTTTTTTACTTATTACAACTATATGTTCTTATACTTTCTTATTTATTAATTCTAGTTTGTATGTTTGTTTGCAGGTCTTCGAGAGATACTCTTGCTACACGAGGCCAGATGATTCTCCTTACATTCCAGCTCTGACAGAGGGGTCATCTATCGGCGCATCATGTAATAACTCTACTTTAAACTTATCTTATTTTGCTATATTTCTTTATGTTATTTTGTACTAATTTAGTTCATTATGTTTTGCAGCTATGTCATCAAAGAAGAGGGACCGAGGTCTTGCTCGCGGATACAAGTCCGCACATCTAATTGATACGTGCTGTGGACAGAAGTTGCCTATTCTTCTGCCATCTGAGGTTGGACGATCATTAGAGAGTTTCGCTCTGAGTTTCTGACCGAGATAGGAGTGGTTGTATGTGACATGGCACCACTTGCGGTCAGGAAGTGGAGTGAGATCACTGATGCACAGAAAGCACCTATGATCGATCGACTTCAGGTCAGTATAATTGTATTAGATTTCTTTAGATTACTTTTAGATTACTTTTAATGTACTTAATATACTTTATAACTTTTATAATTTTTAAATATATTTGCAGGAGAAGTTCGATCTTGATATGACTTTAGAGCATATTAAAAAGGGTATTGAGTTTCAAATGAATAAAGTATATCGAGAATTTAGATATCGGCTTTATGTACACTTCATTAGTCACGGTGGGAACATAAGTGTGAGCTTAGCAAAGCAAAATAAGTCATCTCGTGTCAGAGTGACTGGAACTTTCTTTGTGATTATTTTTATTCAGATGAGTATAAAGTAAATACATCTATACAGTTATTTTAATAGTTTATATTTTTTACAAACTCATGTAACCCTTTCCATCCTTTTGATGTAGAAAAAATCGGAAACAAATAAATCTAATGGAGAATTACAGCCATATGCTGCTCTCACAGGATCGAAGTCTATACCGGCTTACTCTTATGATATGGTAAGGAATACTGTGAACCTAGTGCTTTTATATTATTGAACAAGTTACCTTGGAGACTGTAGTGGCTTTAGATGGTTATTTCGTTTTGAGTTGTTCTATTCTTTGATAAGAATGGGTTGGAACTCTTTCATCTCTCATTAGGCAAAGTAAAACTTTGAATGACCTATATATATATATGGCTTCCTTGAATTTTTCTTTTTTGATCCCGAAAGTGTTTAATTGATATTAACCTTGCCTATAGTAATTGCATTGTAGATAAATCTCAAATCTATTTGGAGGCAATGTTTTCATTGAAAGGATCGAGTTATATACTACAAAGAGGAAGACAACTTTAGGGATCTGGTAGCAAAAACTTAACATTCATTTTGATTTCTCCAAAAAAATGTATACCTAATGAAATTAGTCCTATGCTCAACAACCTGGTTGAAAAGGTTGATGCTCCTTGCATTGACAAGGACATTCAGGATGCCAGCAGGTTGATTGGTTCAACTTTGAATGAGTTGAGCAAAGTCATATTGTACTTAAAATAGCATATTGGTTCTTCACTGGAGTTGCTGCTTCATGTGCACCTAGCAGACAAAAGCAAAAAACAAGCCCTGGTCTGCAGGATGATAACGGCCAGGTAGATTTGCATGTTTAAGAAAATAAACATTTGTACTGTATAAAAGTGTCTTTAAATCCTATTTACGAATGAAGAGAACAAAAAGGAGAAATCAGATTTAAATTGGATCTTCAGGATTAATGCCATGGACTGCCTTTCTCTGTCATATCTGACCAGTTCCATCTGGATTAGATCTAACATTGCTAGACTCTGTCAGCTTGATTTTGGAATTGAGTCTTGATGAGGAACATGTCCATATCGATTGAGGTGAAATCAATCGGTTTCAATTGGCCCATTTAGACCGGTCACGATCCAACTATAAGAGCAAAATCCTTTGGAGATTTCAAGCGCCCAGTAGCGTTCCATCATGGGAGGAAAAACAGTGGATTTAAATCATCACTAAGTAAGCTTAAAGTAAGAGAGGATGGTGAAAGCAGCAAGCCAGCATAGTTTATCCAGATGAGATAAAAATAGAGAGGGTTTTTAGTCAATTGAACAATATTATTGCACAACTATAGCTAATTAAATGCAAGACCAGATGAGATAGGAGCTGGGCTATGGTAATGGGGTTCAATTCTCAAACTTAGACAGGCTGTCCTATCTATCAGACTTATAGTTTTGACCAGGCCTAAGCGCGTCATAGAGATCGAACTAATGACAGGATCATCCAATGGATTTTATTTCAAATGCATAGCATAGTGTGTGTGTAACAATCTAGACCAATGCTTTATAAACCAAATTATCAGTCATAAAGGACTATTTTATATTGTGGGAATTCGGCAATGACTCCAAAATTTGTTACTGTTTTTGAGCTGGTCGTTGAACCAGCTGGGAGCTTCCAATAGATTTCCAACCTAACAATATTGCAAGTTGCTTGTAATTAATTTGGCCTTGACCTGGTCTCTAGTCAGGGAAGCTTCCAACAACCTAACGTTACAAGTGACCCTTAATAATTAATTCTATGGTCTTCATGGTCATCATCTAATAGTTTTTTTGTTTTTGTTTTTTGAAAAGTTCAGCTGTTCCATATGATTGCATGTGAGATGAAAACTAGGACAGAAAAGAAATAAACAAATTTGAATGAAAGTCACACACATAGCACTTGTTCAAAACTATTGCATGCATAAATTCATCATACTCATTCAATACCTACTTGAAATTATTTATGATGGTACTCAATCATATTTTTCCTTAATTAACAAAATTCATGTGCAGGCAGTTCGTCCTCTATTAAATTTCTGAATGATCTAAGGAAAAGATTGCCATCCTAGCTTAAAGATACAGTTGCTCTTGATGAACTTAGAATGTTATCACATGCTCTCTCATTAAACTATACAATGCCGCTTTCTTTATAAAACTATACAATGTGACTTTCTTTCAGTTTAGTTTCAGAATGGTTGAGTACTTTGTAGACAAGTTTCATTTTTATTCAATGGCACTCTATGTCTCAACCAATTATTTGGCTTCTTCCTTGTTTCCAAATTCTTGTGAGTTTCTCTCCTAACATTAATATAATGGGTAATTCATGAGTCACAAAGTCTTATCCTATATATCTGCGTTCAAATTATATGATGCCAAACAATTGCCTGCTAGATTGGGCAGTGGAGTCAACAAACTCTTGGTCACACGTGCATATAAATATTCGCTATGAGTCGTGTAATTGTTGGCAGGTGTCATTTCTTATATACATGTGGCTTGGCTGAAGTACCATATCGTGCACAATACTTTACGGATTAAAAACCGTGTCCTGTACGGTCTGAAAGCCTATAAACTCAATAGTAAGACAAATTACAACACGATGAAGTACCGTGTTCTATACGGATAAGAAGCTGTATCGTGCATGGGCACGGCTTGGAAGCGCAAGTGGAGCCGCATTAAAAATAAATTTGATATTTTTATCATTGTTATTGCATATTAACGTTTAATTTGAATGTATCTTTGTTGTTTAGGTTAGGTTCATTCCATTTCATTGTCAGTTTTGTTTACTTAGTTCTGTTAGTAGTGTGGAAACGAACCTAGATGAAAAAAGATTATCTGTTGAAATAAGTTTTTCATAAATCCAGATACACTTTTTTGGCAAAAGTTTCATACTATGGTTTTCCTTTTTTGACGAAATTTATTGTCTTAAATTATTATTGTTTCTTTTCAGAGAGATCCTGTTACAAGAGAGGAGTCATCAAGACTTCATCTTTGTAATACTCTTCATTTTGAGAAAAAGAAGAATCAATGGATAATTGAAAGAGCTAAAGATACTCATGTAAGTTTTATCAATTAAAAATATGATATTATTGAATGTAATGTTTTACACTAAACATGTTGAATTTATTTTCTTTTCATTGCAGGCACAGTTAGTAGAGCAACTTTCCTCACATGACTCTACAGTAGAACCAATCAATGAGGATGTCGTTATTGATAAAGTTTTAGGCTCTAGATCTGGTTATAAAAAGGGATGGGGTTCACTACCGAAGGGTACATCGAGAACTAGAGGTAGTTCTTTATCTTCTGAAAATTTATAATTAAAGGATGAACTACATGAGTGCCGAGAGCTCATCGCTCAGCAACAGAAGACCATTGAGGATCTAAAGGCGACGACTGATGAGCTCACTACTTACATGCGATAGCTAGTGCCTAAATTTTGTCCTAGTAGATCCGAGCAGACCTCATCTCATAGTACATGTATTTTTTTAATTATGTATTTTCAAAAACATTGTATATGATGATTTTATTGAAATGAATGAAAATTTTTATTTAATTTTTTGAGAAAATTTTAAAGCAGAAAATTATTTCTAATTATTGCTTTAATATTATATTAAATTATCTTGTTGTTGCATATTTGTACTGTTATTTTTGATATGAATTTTTGTTGTCATTTTATATGCAGATTTCAACATTTGACTTTGGAGGTCGAGTGGGCTATAGTTGTCCCAATAGAGGATGAGCAGCTATAGATTTTGAGGAGCATGACGGCGATAGCTTATGATACGTTGTCTGTCATCGATACGTTCGGAGCATACCTGCAGCGGCACTCTATCCGGAGGGGTCGGACTCTACAAGAGCTAATCTTGATCCAACGATGGAGACATTTCATCATACACCATCGCTTTCTTGCATGTGGTCGCCATTAGCACATGAGTATTCGCACAGGAGTGATGCCGAGAAAGGTACATCTGCCAGTCGAGATCACACTGCATATCGCATTGATGACATTGCTGATGCGGATATCACCGAGATCAGTGAGGATGTCATCCGGTCGCATTGGGACGCTGATATGCCTGATGTTTTTCATCCTATCATGATCCCCATTCAGGAGGGGGTATTTCAAGTGAGTGTTGGGGGCTCTCTATCGATGGTGACTTACAGGCGATGACCTGGACGAATTTGCTGACCTAGATGCGGATGTGGAACCTAGGTTGCCTAGGTTGTTGTACTCAAACCAAGTATTGTAAACATTTTTTGAGTGTATAAGTTATATTAAATTTTGGTGAGTATGTGTTATTTTGCTGATGCGATGATATTTGATCCTTGTGAGATATAATTTTGGATGACGTGAGTTTCGGTTGACTTTTGGTTAAGTTTCGGTTGAGTAACTTAAAGTTATTCAATCCTGAAAAAATAATTTACAATTTCCTTCCATTAGAAGTGGTCTTCTTTCGATTTCGTCCAAAAGTAGAACACCTAATGCAGTCATAGGAATCAATTGGTTACTGAAATTTTTATATGAAATCACCATTCCAAGTGGCAATTTTATTTACGCTGAAATCACCATTTCAAGTGGCGATTTTATTTACACTGAAATCACCACTTCAAGTGGCGATTTGGTTTGATGCTTTCCAACTAAAACTTAGACTGAAACACCTGCAGCCGTTGGAGAGAAAGAGAGATGAAATCATTCGGGCATGGCTCACTTTAAAATTTGTCATCAACTCGTTGCATCAAAAATTCAAAAATGATACACTGCAGCCATTGGAAAAAGTCCTGTGCTGATCCATAGATCAATGTTTCACAGCTCATTTTGCTTATTATACATTAATCATTGGTGCCTAAATTCTATCAAGACTAATTCTTACAAGTAAATATTTTAGAGACTCATTAGTTAATTAAATCAAAATCATATTACAATACGTGAGGCTTAATTGTAGCAAAAATTTACATATTCAGCAAAAAACAGTCAGACAGACATGTTAACAGTATAACAAATTATTGGGTGCAGAAAGAGGGGGGAAAATAACTATCTTGAATGAGCAAAGTTTGCAGCAGCATGAAAATAATGCCAAACTGGCACTGCACCAGCACACAACACTTAAACCTCAATGAACTTATTTTTGAGCATATATATGATCGCATTCACATCACCGTATCAGCTCATGGATTTGACCATAAGATCCAAAAGAGTGGGCTCCACAGATTTCCCAGGCATCATTGAATTTGAAGTTCGCTTAGCTGAAACAGAAACGTCAAGACAATTCATTTTGTTCTCATTGCATTCTGCTGCAATAATGGAGATTAAGGAGTCGTTTGAAAGAACCTGATATCAGAGAAATTTAGCACAAATATAACACTTACATTAACAGCATTAACAGCCCACAACTTGATATATTTTAATGAGGAAGCTATAGCACTACATTTGCCAAGCCACTACAAGCATTTTGCATTTGTAGAACTACAATATCAATTAAAACTAATTGAAAATAGAGTTCTCTGGATACAATATCAATTAAAACTAATAGAAGATTCAAGCTGCTCATTAACTAGAAGAAAATCAAGTAACTCTTACAAAGTAAATGCATCGTTAGCACAACAATGCCTAATTTACTTAAGAGTACATAAATTTACGATCCTGAAGGTCTAGCAGTTACATTAGGACAACAGTGTCTAGAATTACCTATTTGCCTACAAATAGAACATCTATTGTTCTTTTAGGCTAAACCTTATCCATCTCATTAGGGATCCGGGTTGACTTTGGCTTTCCTCTTTTCTTCGGCTTGAGACGATCCTGATCAGGTAAGCACGTGAATGGCATCACCATCCAGTAGTCTTCGTGTGGTACCGGGTTGAACTACCCACCCCAAGCAGTAATGTAGGAGCCAATACTATATAATTCGTTAACAAGAGGCGTTGAGTCCATGCCAATCTCTTGGCACACTGCTAAGATATGTGTACACGAATATTTGTATATTGTTCACTTCCCACATGAACAAATATGGTCACTGAGTGATACATTCTGAACATTGCCTTCACCCCTGAGAGCTTCACTGAACCTTCTTGTCACAACTTTATAAGTGGCTCTTTGCATGTTGTAGTTGGTTACTCTGTGCTCATTAGCTTTGGCCTGACCTTCAGCAACCTTAATCAAAACATGAGGAGTGAAGAAGTTATTAGGGTTCTCCTGTACATACCTTAAGGCTTCTGCGCGTCTCGTATTGAAATACTTAACGAGACGATGAAATGTCATCTGAACACACACTGTAATTGGCACATTTCTAGCTCCCCTCACACACCATTAAAAATGTTCGAGAGATTTGTTGTCAAAATACCATAGCGAAAGCCCCCGTCATGTACCAATGTCCACTTCTCCGGCTCCAACTTCGATAGCCAAGTCCAAACTTCTGCATTGACTCTTTTAATCCTTTTCATCAGAAAGTTAAACTTCCAAAGCTGATGTTCGCTTCCTACTTTTTATACTGCTCTTTTCAACTGAATATTTGAGAATCTCAAGTTAAAATTACTGCATACATATCTCAAACAATACCGATGATAAGCTTTTGGTGGAGCCCATCTATTTTCATTATCAGCTATGGCACTTAGTATACTTGGATGTCGATCAGAAATAAGACAAATACTATTTCTATCTTTCACAACATGCCTCCTAAGCCTCAGCAAAAACAGCTCTAGCTAGCAGTATATTCTTCAACTACAATTGCATAGGGCAGTGAAAATATCCTATTATCAGCATCAATGCTTATCGCAATGAGCATCTTCTCCCTGTACTTTCCATAAAGATGTGTTCCATCAATAGAAATCATCGGGCGATAATACCGAAACCCCTCAATGGATGAATGAAATGCCAAAATACATAATTCAGGACACGTACAGAAGAACTTGCTTCATTGTAGAAATCCCAATATACAACTGTTCCAGGGTTTGCATTCTGTAGTGCAAGCATGTATTTAGGAAGCTTTGCATATAATGGTTTCCATTCACCAAATATATCAATCAATGCCTTCTGCTTTCCATGCCATGCTTTGGAATATGACACCGTATAGAAATTATTCTGCAATGGTTGCTATAATAGCTTCAATATTCACACTTAAATCTTTCTCCACAATATGTCGAACAACATAGCTAATAACTCAAGAACTAATATGTTTGTTATCCCGAGTTAAATTACTGAATAAACAAGAATGCGGCCCATCATACCCATGATCTCAAAAATCCATGCTTCTTCAACTTTGTAGCACACAACCTTCATTGACAACTTTGGGCAGTACTTGAAGAGGCACATTTCACATACCAGAATTATTTCTTTGACTCCACCACATTATATGTGCATTGCTTCTTGATGTGATACATTTCACATGCTCTCTTCAATTCATCTTTAGTATTAAACAACAATCCTTTAACAAACTTAGTCATTAATGGATCCCAAAATTGAGAATTGAAGGATAACTCTCTCGGAGTACTAACACATCTGCCATCATGCAAATTCAACTCATTATAAAATTCTGGTACTTATTCATATGCGAAAGCTTGATGATCATGTATCTGAGTTGGAATTGGTTATGATGACTATATACTAGAATGGAACTAAAGCCAGTGTCATGAACTATATCATCTCTGTATGAAAATTCATCTTCATTTGGCTCTTCATCTGAGTCATCATGTTCAGACCAATAGTCATCATCTACACTCTCGTCTGACACCATTCCCCGATGATCAATATTAAACTGATTGTTTATCACATCATTACTTTGCATTGCTGGCATAAATTCTTCAATCATTTAAAAATCTAGTGGAGTCCTAACATGTTCCTGCTGCTGGGCTATAGGAGAACTGTCCTGAACATCCTCTGTAGCACTATATGGCTCTGGAACATCATCCTTGAAAACATATAGTTCAATATATCGATATTCTAAAAATTTTGAGGGAAATGTCAACATGTCCTCCACTGTCTCGTGCTTTCTACCTGGCACAGCATAAATCACGACTTGCCCCCTATTCTGCGGGCCCACATGGCCCCTTGTTGTCTCACCTCCTCTTTGCTGATAATTATATACTTTTGGGCCATGCTACTGTCCACAATGCGTCAACCTTCGCATCCATCATACAGTCTTATTGTCGGGCCTCTAGTCAGAAGGTTAATCTGCACAAATCCATGATATGTTTCAGTCCGAAGACTAATCATTCAACAAGGGAGGCTATCATTCAGATTTTGAGCATCACGGCTCAGGCTTATCCGCTATCTTACTTGGGAATTCCTATTACGGGAAGATGCCCATGGAGCGATGATTTGAGAGATATTGAGAGGCGTGTTAGTGACCGTCTCGACAGCTGACAGGTCACGGGCCTATCCATGATGGCTAGGATCACTCTTTTGCGATCGGTCTTCACCTCTCTTCCTATCTCCTAGCCAATGCTGCTATCCCGAAAAATTGAAAGATAGTTTTGGGACTTCCTTTGGGCTTCTATGCAGGATGGCCATAGTATTCATTTGCTGGCTTGAAAAATTGTCTATCTACTGATTAGAGATGGAAGGCTTGGGATTCAGTCATTGACTATCAGAAGGGAGGCTTTGATTGCTCGGCATGCTTCCCACTTTTTGCTTGATCCACAATGTCTGTGGAGCTCCTTTATGTGTGCCAGATACGGTGATTGGACGCCTTCTAGGAATTTTCAGTCTACCCGTAGCTATTCTTTCTTTGAAAAGAGGTCTGTCGGCATACTCCGATTATCCTGAATAACATATTATGGATGATAGGTGATGATTTCTCTGTTGATGTTGTTCAGGATACGTGGATTGCAGATATTCCCCTGACTTGATGGCCTACTTCTATTAGCATTGATGTACTCAGCAGAATGAGAGTTAATGATTTGATTGCCCAGGATCGCTCTGCCTGGATTACATCCTCGGTGTCCCGCTTCTTTGGTGAGGAGCTCTCTCGCCAGATCCTCTCCATTCCTCTCATACCGGGCCATATTTCTGATACCAGATTATGGAGGAAATCTTGTATGTCTAGTGCTCCTACTAAAGACCTTATGGATATTTATAGGCCACAGCCTCAGCACAAGAAAGAAGCGGCGTGGATCTGGAAGCTTCCCACCCACCCTAGAATTCAACTTTTTATTTGGAAGCTGATGTGGGACTATCTTCCGACTTGCTCTCTGCTCTCTGGAGGGGCATGACCATTCAGCCTACTTGCCCATTATGCAGTCAGGAGGAGGAGACTGCTGATCATGCTATCTTCACCTGCCCTAGAGTTACTCGGATATGGCAGACTATGGGACATCACCTATGAGAGGGGGGCATCGATCCTCGGAAGGTTTCTTTCCTGCACTTTCTTCGTCAGGATATTCGGAGGGGTATCCAGCACTAGGATGCTATTTTGGCCTACATAGCTTATCAGATCTGGCTATCTTGGAACCTACTCATTTTCACTGATGAGAATGTCTCTCCTCACAGGATAGTCAGGAAAACTATCTCCTTATCTGCTGAGTACACTTTCTACCACTTTGATTTTGATTCTGATAGTCTTGGCCTTTGGGGCTTTCTTGCTGCCTCGACAGCACACCGACATACGGTCTTCGTCTCTTGGGAGCCCCCACCATCAGGGTTTATCAAAATCAACTTCGATGGGAGTGTTCAGGGTAAACATGCAGGCTCAGCATTTGTCATTCATGAAGCTAATGGTGATTTGATGGCGGTGGGGGATTTCGGTCTTATTGATTCCTCTGTTCCTCTGGCCGAGCTTTATGCGGCCTGGGCTAGCATCTCCTATGCCATTCGTATCCTTGATGCTCGCTGTTTCTTTATTGAGGGCGACTCTCTTACTGTTATTCGATAGATCAAACGGGATTCTCGTGACCACTTGCCAACTAATCCCTTGATTCAAGACATATGGTCGACCCTTCAGGAGGCACTCAGAGTTCAGATTAGATATGTCTACTGGGAAGCCAACTCCGCGGTCGACTGGGTTGCTGCCTCCGTGGCCTATCACTCCGAATGTTGGAGCTGGAAGCAGGGAGACCCCTGCCCTATTGTACTCAAGCAAATTTTATTTTCTGACATATCGGGCTTGACTTGCGCTAGAATGGTGTGATCGCCCGCCTATTCTAAAAAAAAAAGTAGATATTATATATAAAGATATATACTAATCTTAGATAGATAGAAAGAACAGAAAAGTCTCTCTTTAACCACTATTACTATAATTCAATCCTTCCACCTCCTTTCATAGCCCATCAAAATCCTTGATCATATGATGGATGCAATCAAAAATTGATGTGCATGCCAAAAACAATTTTAAACAAAATATTTGATTATATTCTGAATATATAATATTTTTACAATATAGACTAGTTTGGTTGAAGCATCTCTAAGATCTAGGACTCATGTCAAACATGTCTATTTTGTTATACATAAAATGTCACAAGTAGATGCAATTCTTACCCTCAATTATAACAAGGTACAATAACTAGTGTGTTCTATGTTAAGTATAAATTCAGGAAATCATTATTGATGCATAAGTTTGACTCAAAATTTGTTGAATCTAAATAATAGTCGAGAGTCATTTCCTAAGATGAGGAGGCCATCTACACACCATATATGGAAGACTAATATCTTTAACATTCATATTTGAGATGGTCTCATTGCTCTGAGCATTCAATATTGTGTTAATGTACTATTTTGATAACTATTAAAAAATAGTCACTCCAATCTTTATTAGGACATTGATACAATTAAAATCATATAAGTACGATACTCAACATTACTATAATTGTGACCCACTTTAATAACTATGAAAAATAGCAATTCCAACTTTGCTGGACATTGCCATATTCTAAGAGTTTCTTCTGGCCAAATCTTTTGTTTGTTCGTTCCATATCCCAATGAAGTCTACTCTTTGCTAGATGTGCATCTAAATCAGTTAGACAAATTAATCTAGATTCATAGTCATACTTCCAAATGCTATATATGCTTTAGCTCCAAATCGTGTATATGTTCAGATGTAGATCAACTGAATCCACTTGTACTCCTATATCTATATATACCATCATGGTGATAAATATCAAAGGCTCTATTAGCTTTTAAGAGGATAGAACCAGAGCTTGGAAAGGTAATAGCGAGAGTCGTTCTAAATACTGGCTGCATGGCCATAACTGTTAAGGCCAAAGTTCCTTAACGTGACTGGTAATTGGCAGCAATATATATGATGCCACAGGCCATTAATATACAATGCCACAGGCCATTAATGGTGCAACGCACCATCTTATGAGATTACGTCTACAGCTTGTAGGAAATCATGCTATCTGATTCATTATAATATTAGTTCCTAGAAGATTTTTGCAACATATATGTCTCATATTTAGTAGTAGGATCATTGTATCCTCAATCGTCATACTGACCGTAAGCACCATTGCGGGACGAAATTGTCTTAAGGACATAGAGTGAAACTCTAGCCTCAGTCTGATTCATTAGGTAGCCACCATCTGCCAACAATCTTAAACAATTGTTGATGGCTACTATGACTCCATTCAAGCTTCCTTAACAACAGAAGATGCTGTTCTACCTCACAACTCTGAACCTTCAGAGTCTGAATGAAGATCCGCCTGTCCTAAAGGAAGGGGAGACCGACAAGCAAGTCATTGCTTGGAGGCATGGAAGCACTACTTCCTTTGCAAGAATGGTCTGGACAATACCCTGTACAATGTGTGCTACTGCCAAGGAGTTATGGGCATCCCTGCAAGACAGAGGATGTTGGACACAAGAAGTTTGTGGTTGGAAGGTTCTTAGACTACAATGGTCACCACAAAACAGTTATGGAGCAAGTCCAAGAGCTCCAGATTATCCTGCATGAGATACATGCAGAGAGAATGTCTCTCAGCGAGTCATTCAGGTAGCTGCCATAATAGAGAAGCTACCACCACTATGGAAGGACTTCAAGAACTACCTGAAGCATAAGCGGAAGGAGATGGGACTTAAAGACCTAATTGTCCGCCTAAGGATCGAGGAGGACAATAAGAGCCAAGATAAGAAGGCAGGAGGACAACCTGCTGAGCCAAAGGCCAACCTCATAGAAGGGAAGAAGAAACGCAAGTTTCCAGGCGAAGGCTTTAAACAGAAAAAGGGCAATCCAAGAAATATTAAGGGAAAGTGCTTTGTTTGTGGAAAGCAAGGACACAAATCCAAGGACTGATTTCAAGGATAAAGAAAAGAAAGAGTCAACGTTACTGAAACCCTATCCAAAGAGGTATCCGAGATGATGCTGTCAGCTGTTGTATTTGAAGCAAACATGGTTGACAAAGCAAATGAGTGGTACATCGACACTGGAGCTACCATACATGTCTGCTCTGATAAGAGTATGTTCTCATCATATACTCCTATCAATGGTAGAAATTTGGTCATGGTAACTCCGCTACATCCAAGATAGAAGGACTTGGCCGCATTTATGAAGATGACATCTGGCAAGGAGCTTCTACTGAATGATGTGCTACATGTCCCTGACATCCGGAAGAATCTATATCAGGCTCCCTCCTAAGCAACATGGCTTTAGGATGGTCTTTGAGTCTGATAAATTTGTACTCACTAAGGGGGGATATTTATTGGAAGGGGTTACTTGAATAATGGATTATTCAAGGAATGTAATGACTGTACACAGAAACCTTGAAATGAATAAAGCTTCTTCTTCTGCTTATATGATTGACTCTCTTGTTTATGGCATGATAGATTAGGACATTTTTAATTCATTACGAAAATTAATGAAATTAAATTATTACTAATCATGAAATCGATCCACATTACAAGTGTGAAGTGTGTGTTGAAGCTAAGTTAGCAAAACACCATTTCCATCAGTTGAAAGAAATACTGAACCTCTTGACTTAATTCACAGTGATCTATGTGACTTAAAGTCAATTCAAACTAGAGGAGGTAAAAAGTATTTTAGTGATGATTCAACAAGATACTGCTATGTGTATCTACTAAAGTCTAAAGATGAGGCTTTAGATTTAAATGTTATAAGAATGAAGTTGAAAATCAACTTGGCAAAAAGATTAAGGCCATAAGGAGTGATAGAGGTGGTGAATATGATGCACCTTTTGACAATTTGTCAGGAGCATGGCATTATTCATCAAACTACTGCTCCTTAAATCTAATGGAATAAACGTAAAAACCGCACATTAAAAGAAATGATGAATGCTATGTTAATAAATTCTGGTACACCACAGAATTTATGGGAGAAGCAATTCTCTCAGCAAATCATATTCTTAATAAGATACCTCTTAAGAAGCTCCATATGAGTTATGGAAAGGAAAGAAGCCTTCTTACAATTACTTAAGAGTGTGGGGTGTCTAGCTAAAGTAGCTATTCCGGACCCCAAAAAGGTCAAGATAGGACCTAAAACTGTTGATTGTATATTTATCGTATTAATAGTAGTGCATATCGCTTTCTTGTGTATAAATCAGATCTGATATATACAATCATGGAATCAAGGAATGCAACATTCTTTGCCAAGAAAAGGAAATTAGAAATAAGTTCAAATAAAAGAACTTATGACTGCTAGTAGTCATCAGAATATCCTGAAGATGAACAAACGCAGTAAGAGACCAAAAGTTCTAAGTCCTTTGGTCCTGATTATGTAACTTATATGTTACAAGATGAACCTCAGACATTCAAAGAGGCAATGTCTAATCCAGAAGCACCCTTTTGGAAAGAAGCTCATAATGAAATTGAGTCCATCATGCATAATCATACTGGGAGTTGGTAGACTACCATCTGGTATGAAACCTTTAGGGTGCAAGTGGATATTTAAGAAAAAGCTAAAAGCTGATGGATCAATTGACAAGTATAAAGCAGATTAGTGGCTAAGGGCTTCAAACAAAAAGAAGGTATAGACTTCTTTGATACCTATTCACCAGTAAGTAGAATAACATCTATAAGAATGTTAACTTTTGCAGCCATTAACAATCTTGAAATTCATCAAATGGATGTTAAAACTGCTTTTCTGAATGGTGAATTAGATGCATGGAACAACCTGAGGGATTTATTGTTCCATGTGTAGACTTGTTAAATCCTTATATGGATTAAAGCAAGCACCTAAGCAATGGCATATAAAATGAGGATTCAAACAAATGCATATATGCCAAATCCCTCTGAAGGGTATGAATAATCTGCTTATATGTAGATGACCTGTTAATCATTGGTAGTAATACTGAAATGATTAAACAGAGAAAATGTTGATCAAACATTTTGATATGAAAAATATGGGTGTTGCGTTATACTATCGAATCACTAGAACACGAAAAATATGTACTAGCGCACCTGTAGATGTTAATCTACATTTGGCTAAGTATACTGGAGAACCCATATCTCATTGCATATAATTGCAGTTTAATGTATGTCATGAATTGTACTCAATAGCATATGCTGTCAATAAGTTTATCAAGTAATCGGTCCAAATCATTGCAGCTCTAATAAGGGTATTAAGATATCTGTGTTATGGATTACATTATTCACCAGCGAAGGATACCGATATCTAACACAGAAGATACAAAATCCACAAGTGGATATGTATTCACCTTAGCTGTGTCAAATCTTCATCTCGATCCACTATGGAATCTGAGTTTATTGCAAAAAGGCAAAGAAGCAGAATGGCTTTTTTAGAAGATATTCCATGTTGGCCAAAGCCTGTCTGCAATATGCATACATTGTGATAGTCAATCGGCAATAACTAAGATGTATAATGGTAAGTCTATATAAGACATAATACCATTAAGCAGTTACTTGAAATCTATTGACTAAGTCAAAGAAAAACCTAGCGGATCCATTAACAAAGGGGTTACCAAGAGATCAAGTAAACTGTTTATCGAGGGGAATGGGTTTAAAACCTATAACTAAAAAATCTTCATAGTGGATACCCAACCTAGCTGACTGGAGATCCCAAGACTAGGTTCATAAATTATGAAGAGACTTGATAGCACTAAGGATGTACAATCCTACTCATTCCTATGATAATTGGTGCTACCTGCTAAAGGTACTAGGATAAGCATTGCTTTTAATGATTCTTATGACATGAACATCATGTGGGGTATAGCAGGATACTCTTAATAAGAATCACCTTGTGAACTGGGCCAATTCTATGAGAATTTTAAGGTTTAATTCTCTGAAGCACTCATGAGTTGTTCGGGCCAAAATGAACACAACCATGAGAACCAAAAGAATAAGAAGTTGCGTGATTGTTATTGTCTTAGTTTACACAAAACGCTAAAGGTTCAAGACATAAGCAAGTAAACTCGATAACAACTCACTAAGGAAGGTTCAAAGCCACAAGCTACCTATCCCGATACAACTTCATCCCATTATACTCTCTTTAGTGTGTCTGCATATTCATTTGGAATGGTCCAATTTCCATTCATGTGGGGGATTGTTGGGTAATGGGCCAAAATAGACGGGCCTTGAAAGCCCATTTTAAATGAGAAATACATTTAGTCCCATATTCAAGCACTTATCAAAGCTTAAGTTCCTTAGGCTCAATTTGAAACATGCGCAAAGGGCACACGCTTTGTATCTTTGATTTCGTAGGAAGGCAATTGCAAATGAAGTTTATTTATGATGGTAGACGATTATGCAATAAGAGACTATTAGTGCCCAAAACGTTACCTTATACTTTTTGAAATTAACTAATAACTGCTCGTTAAAATATAGTGCTAATTTAATCATGCCAAAGTGTTAATTAGCAGCTTCTTTCCATGATTTCCTTCTGCCAGAGATAGGGCCTCAAACGCCCAGAGGTGCTGGGAAAAATATTACATGGTCGAGAAACATTATTGATGTTAGAATATGTTCTAGAAGATTTTTGCAACATATATGTCTCATATTTAGTAGTAGGAATATTCTAAAAAGGTGCAAACTCTCCCAATAAAATTGTTGATGGACCTGCTTCCTTAACTTCATGTTCTCATTAAAGAAAAAGATTGCTAATGTGCTCAGCCCAATCTTATTCCTGGCACACTTCAGTTTCAACTAAGGTTTTGTCTCTCTTAGTAATATCATCATTTTTACTTATCAAAATAAATATTAATGTTGTTTTTGAAAAATGTGGTTATATTGTGTATAGATTATGCTGGAAGGGAGTTTTGACCGACAACTATTTTTTGATCTATTAATTACTGGCTACAACTCTACCAATTTGAAGGAAATTCCAGGAATCAAAGTGTGTTACTTTAAGGCTTAAGTCTCACTTACATTTTCCATGTTTGCTTGATTAGTTCTCAATCCGTGTTTAGTGAACTGAAAGATTAATTCAAAGTGCTAGAATGTCCCTCATATCGAAAGTAATATATATACATGCCTCTTTAACCATTGCAGACAGCAGTTTAAAGGTCAACCAAGAAATTTAGTTTAGAAAATCTCATAATTATTTCATGCAGAGTTCAGTGACAGCAGAATTATACAATAATTCTAAATTGAACTCTTTTAAATGCCCTCTCATCCTTTTTCCTTCTTTTCCTTGCAACGCCTATGTTTCCATAATGAAGTAACTGCAGCCATGCAACCAAATATGCTTTGATAAATTTATTTAACACAGTTTATGAGAAAACTCAATTGCATTCATTGAAGGACGGTACAGCAAGCGCGCATCGATGCATGATTGACTGCATGCTACGCATGCTGACCAATTTTTATCGCGCACTGCGCGCGTGATCAATTCAATGCGCCCTTGCTGCACCATCTTACTCTTTTCCTTTGACTAGATGTAACTAGGAGAGATAAATCTTTCATCCAATAAATTAACAATTAATGCATTGCAGCATTACCATAATACTGTCATTATTATTTCTTAATTAACTTAGTTAGATGCCAGGAACGCAAACGAAATTTTTTTCATCTAGCAATCAGCAATTAAACCCTAAAGAACATCTTGATGATTAAAGGCAATTGCAAATGAAGTTTATTTACGATGGTAGACGATTATGCAATAAGAGACTATTAGCCCAAAACGTTACCTTAAAATTAACTAATAACTGCTCGTTAAAATATAGTGCTAATTTAATCATGCCAAAGTGTTAATTAGCAGCTTCTTTCCATGATTTCCTTCTGCCAAGATAGGGCCTCAAACGCCCAGAGGTGCTGGGAAAATATTACATGGTCGAGAAACATTATTGATGTTAGAATATGCAAAGACCAGCTTACTTTCATTATTGATGCCTCCGCTCCTGTTTTGCAAAATCTATTTCTACATGTTCAATGTTAAGCTAAGGAGATCTTCAAGGTGACTAAAGTTTGTAAATTGCAATACTTCAAAATAATTTCCCACGTGATTATTCTTGCAGCATCAATATTGAATGACATATACTTATAACTTAAATTTACTTGTCATTCATTAATTTTCGCTTGAGTTTTTATAATTTTAAACTTTTAGATGCTTTTTATCCTAGGTCCTCTCTCACGCATTCAATGCTAAAAATGTGCACTTGTATAAAATAAAATATCTTGCTATCAAAACATGTGCATTTACTATGACATATGTAAACTTAACCAGGTTAAACGTAACATTAGAACATATCCATTGGCATGAGGGCAAAACCATCAAAGATTTTAAAACTGATCATTTGCTTAAAAAAAGAAAAGAAAATATCCATTAAAAGAAAAACCAAAGGGGCTGTTTCTGCTGCAATTCTTCGAACAGAATAAGTTGGCGATGCTTTTATCTTGTTAGGCGGCTGAAAATAAGAAGAGGACTTTAAGTTGGTCTGTTGTTGGAAGGAATATTGGGGCCTTAGGATCTTCTCTGGTTAGTCTTTTTTAAAAAGTTGAGAGTCTACCAAGGCGACATACCGTTCGCAATATAATATTATCGATATTAGCTTACACTTAGTAATCAAATTATCGAGAATATAAGATAACAATGTTTGGTTCACCCTTATAATGTTAAATCGAATTTCAAAGATATAAGATTTAAAATATATTATATATTATATTAAATTCTATATATATATTATTATAAATCTTTTTTTTATCTTTTTAGTGGTTATCTATTTTTAGCTAGAATATGAAATATTCTACTAAAATATAAGGATTCTATGTAAAAAATATTGTAAAATGTATATCATATATATATATATTTAAATATTAAATAATATTTATAACATTATTAATTTATATAAAAGGTCATAAATATTTATAATTTTAAATTTAATATTTATATTATTATATAAATATATAATGGTGCTTAAAACAATAAAATTTATATTAATATAATATAATATATTATATTAAATATACATATAATATTAAGTATTTAAATATTACTAAGTACTTATTAAATATATATTATCAAATTAAATATTTATATAAAAGGAAAAAACATAATATGAGATTACCATATCTTGTTTATCCCATATATCCATCTCTCGTATAAAAATCAAATTATTATGATTTATAGAAATTTTAGATTACCATAATTGTCAAACATAATAACGATATACTAAGGTGGATTACGCTAACCAAATGCTTCTAAGTACTGAAGTTAAGACTACTACTGAAAAATAAATCTTGCAAAAATGTTTAACCAGAAAGATGTTTCGCAATAAGAGAATTCCCTACAAAGATGGCGAGAAGATTGTCTTGTTGAAAAATAAAAGAGAAATTTCTCGCAATCCTATATTTGACAGCCATGACAACTAACCCTTGCACAATTAACCATTTTTGTTTAATCCATTATAGGCAATCCACTAATTTTACTTTTATTTTTCTTTTTTTCCGCCCTTCCTGCGGAGACCTAATAACTTCTTTAGCCACCTTTCATCAGGCCCTATCTTTTCAAATAAAAGCCAATCCTACTCGCTTCCTTCCATGGGCCCCTCCATCCAACGGCCGTATTACCAAACCCAAATCAACGCTTTTATTATTATTATTGAGCCTTTCCTTCCAAGCCACCAGCAAAAACGTGGCTTTGCAAGCACCTTTCCCAGTTCGAATTTGAAGTCTCCAGCCCTGCGGTGATCGCAGCCGCAATCGATTCAAATCGATCGATCGAGAGGGAGACATCCACGTGCGCGAGAGCAACTAGCTGAGATCGTCGCCTCGGACGGACGGCTGTGATCTTCCGAGAATTCAAATCGACCTCCTTCCCTCCATTAATAATTATTAAAAAGAAAATTAATCCCGTATCTCTCCCATGATCCACCTGTTCTCCTTCTCGCATCCGCCTCTCTACTCCAATGCTGAGGGTGTCCAAACCCTAACCCCGAACCTGTTCTCCTTAGAAATCTTGGGCTCGGATAGGGTTTCTTTGCTCCCTTTTTGGCCTCCTTCCTCCCGCGGCCTTCTTGATTGATCTCGTAGCAGGAACGGCTGTGGAGGAGCGAGGTCAGGATCAGGCCGTAGGGTGAGGGTTTCGGAGATGTCGAGGATGAACCGCCGCTCAACTTCCTCTTCCTCCTCGTCCGCGCCCGCGCCCGCTTCCTCGGCGCTAGCAAAGAGGCCGGTTGTGGAGAATGCCGCCAGGGTCGCGGCAGCTGCCTCCGATCAGGCAAAGAAGAGGGTCGCTCTCGGGAACATCTCCAACCAGACCAATGCCGGAAGGAGCGCTGCTCGGCTGCCGGGGACGAAGGGAGTCCATGTGGGTAAAATTGGCATTGGTTCTTTTGTGCACCCTTTATTCTTTGATCGCATTGTGGTTGCTGTTTTTTTTCTCTTATAATAATTATGTCTTGCACCTTGCAGTACTGTCTTTTCTCCCAATCCCTCGGAAGATTCTGTTTCATTGGATGGAACCATGTTACTTCGAGTATTCGATATATAGACAATGGAAACGGATGATGTCTTTGACGTTGACAACAACCACAAGGATCCACAGTTGTGTGCAACACTTGCATCTGATATATACAAGCATCTGCGTGTAGCTGAGGTGACATTTTCCTCCTTGTGCATGCTTTCTGCTCTTTTTATTTATTGGTTATTGAGGCTTGATCTTTGGCATTTTGGTCAGCGAAAAATTTCTTGATGCCCTATATGTCTGTAATATATTTGGTTGCTGAGGAAGGTTCATCGGAAAAATAAGTCTTGTTGCTCTTTTTTTATAAGTCTTAGATGCACGATATTAATACTACATATCCAAACTTCCATTAGGCATTTCAGTTTACAGCTTCATTTATACCTTATTTTTCTGTTAAATATGACTAAATTCACTAATATTCTCATTCTACTTGTGCATATTTATGCACTCATCATGTGATCCATAAATTACCATTTGCACTTGTGTGAGACATCCTCTGGTAATGCATACTAAATAATGAAGGGACTTCAAATGTATCTCTACCAGTCTTCTGTTCTATTTATTGCACAGTTGCCAATCATGTTCTTGCTAATCATGCACATGCAATATTTGCTGTTTTTTTATCATGTATTAATTTGCAATTATTTTATACTTTTTCTATGTTTGGAGGATGTGCAGGGGGTTGAGTTCAGGGGTTGTGTTCCTTATGGTGGTGGTCCAGTGAGGGACATCAGGCAGAGAAATCTAGTTTAAGGCCTTGTTTAGATTGGTTGTTGGGATATTTGTAAGTAGTTGTTGGCTAACAGCTATGCCAAATAAGCCTTAAGTTTCTCTATACAAAGAAATAAGGCAAGCATACATGATTTGCTGAAGTTAGAATCTTTAGAAGAGTACATGAATAACTGTCAGGTGATAAAAACTGAACCTTCTAGTTGATATGTTTACATGTTAAAATGTCTCTATGTCATTGAACTTTGTCTTGGAAGTTGGAAGATGTATGTGAGGTTGTGTAGCTGACTCCCTGCTTGTTTATTGCTGCCTAAACTTCTGTATTTTAGATTTTTGTTCTAGTGATAATTTTGTAATATTTTTTTAAAAATATAATCTTTATCTGATGTGTTTGGGATTAAGGCTTTGTTGTTGTCATTTTTATTATTATAATTTTTATCTGATGCAATTTTCTGTTTTTTTTCTTTTCACTTTTTTTTTTTTTTGCTCTGATAGACTAAAAAAAGGCCTTTAACTGACTTCATGGAAAGAGTTCAGAAGGACATAAATGCAAGCATGCGTGCTATCCTAGTAGATTGGCTTGTAGAAGTAAAATACATTTCCGGTAACTAATTTTGAATTCTTCATTCTTTCTGTGAATTAATCACCTATTTTCATTCAATTGCAGGTTGCAGAAGAATACCGTCTTGTACCTGATACATTATACTTGACTGTTAATTACATTGACCGATATCTTTCTGGCAATGAGATGAATCGCCAACGGTTGCAACTGCTTGGTGTTGCTTGCATGCTCATTGCTGCGTAAGGCCTACTTCTTTATGTAATTGTGAATGTTTTCTTTTGTATGCATTATTTTTAACTATCAACAAGTTGATGTGGAGCATTGCAGCAAACATGAAGACATATGTGCCCCACAAGTGGAAGAATTTTGCTACATAACTGACAACACTTACTTCAAAGATGAGGTCTGGCTTCTTTCAAAGCTGACCAATATTTCAAAAGTTCTGCTTGTGCTGTCTGCTTAATGTCTATTTGCATAGGTTTTACAAATGGAAGCAACTGTCTTGAAGTACTTAAAATTTGAAATGACAGCTCCAACAGCCAAGTGTTTCTTGAGGTATTATATCTAGGCTTTATTCATCATAATGTGTGCTTGTCTTGCAAAATCATGTATTGAACTTATGATCATCTTCTTGTTTACAAAAGGAGGTTTGTCCGTGTTGCTCAAGCATGCGATGAGGTACCTTTGTTCTCAATTTTTTCCATCATTCCTTGTTGTGCAGGCTTTTTCTCCTTTTTATTTTTTTCTTTATTTTATTTTTTTCAGGTCCCGCTGTTGCAGCTTGAGTTCCTTGCCAACTATGTTGCTGAGCTATCACTTCTTGAGTGTAACATGCTTTGTTATTCTCCATCACTAATTGCTGCTTCTGCCATATTCTTAGCAAGGTTCATACTGCAGCCAACAAAGAGACCTTGGGTATGTACCTTTTGAGATTACATCACAATTATTGTGTCTGCGGAAATAATTATCCTAGTTTTCTCACATTGAGGAAAAGTTCACAGATAACCAGTTTCATCTGGTCAAAGTACAAATTCTTCTGCACGGTCAATGTCAATTTGGAACCAACTTCCATTGCTGAATGATCAGATTGTGTAGAATAGATCCAATATCTTTTTAATCATTCCACTTGTTGATGTTGCAGAATGCCACACTTAGCCATTACACGTTATATAAGCCATCTGAACTATCTGACTGCTCAAAGGCTTTGCATTGTCTTTTCCGCAATAGCCCTGGAAGCAGCCTACCTGCAATAAGAGAGAAGTACAGTCAGCACAAGGTAATTCCATATTTTAAGCTGCTGTCATTTCGTGTGTCATTTTGTGTCAAACTATCAACTCAGACTCATTGTAATTACATCTTTTGATTTTCTCAGTACAAGTTTGTGGCCAAGAAAACCTGCCCTTCTTCAATACCTTCAGAGTACTTCCAAGATCCAATTGACTAGAAGTCTTTTATGCAGCACCAGGCCCAATTCTTTAGAGTATCCTGGTTCATGAGTCAACACTGATTGGGATCATTCAACCAGTAGAAGCTGCAGTGTCCTATGGCTCAAGCATTGCTTATGCTTCAGTTACGTGTTTAAGGATTGATGGGTGATTGTAGATTTCTTGATGCAGACAATCCTTTTTTTTCTTTTGATAATTTTATGATTGTGGTATTGGTGCAATCTCAGTTCTAGATGTGTTTGCGTGTTTTGCCTAGGAACATGTCATGGTGGTGATCTCTTCATGTACATGGAGATCTTGTGCTAGATTCTAGGCCAGAAGATTTCTAAAACCAAGTTACCTTACTCTGGGAGAGCATAAACTACTGGGCAAGACATTTGCTGGGTAATGCACACAATTTTTTGTACTCTCTGTGTTGTTGTTTTCTAGGTTATCAAGGTTGGTATTTTTGACTACTTACTGCCTCCCTGAAGCCAGATTTGAAGCAGAGAAATAGTCATAGGACAGTTTACCTTGCTGCAAAGCTCTGATAAAGGTTGACATGACTGCCATAGTCTGAACTTTGAAGGCTTATGTTTCATGTGCTATAATTTAGAGGTTTGCTGAAATTGTTTCCTGTTTCTCTTGAAATTGTTGATGAAACTTAGGTTGCATCGATAAAAATTGTCTCTTGGGTCTCCTTGCTTGCATCCTTGACTCTTAAACACTCGATGAAAATTCGGTTGTTTTCGATACTTGTTTTTCAAATATATCCAAACTTGGTTGAAGGTCAAATTATCTGTAACTTTGCAAAACTAGTGGTCAGTCTTGAATCAGAATTTATAGATAAAACACTGGACGTAGATCACCAGCAATGTGGTGCAAGCCAACCTGTTTTCAGGTTTATGAGCAATTGATTAGAATGTCTACCCCATCTGAGAGGGAAAGTATGGAGATCCAGCACGGCATTGGACGACAATACTCGTTGGATGGCTTTACTCCTGGCGGTATGAGCTTGAGTGTGATAACTGCCAACTCCTTCACATAGATTTCTCATGATTATGAGTTAAAGAGTGTTGAAAGGAGTAAAGGTTTTATTACCCAACTTATTTCTTTTTAACATGTTAAATGCTAAAAATTTAGCCTTTTATTTTAAGAATAAATGTTGAATTTTAAAACAAATAAATTTTATTTAATTCAGAATAAATTAGGATAATTTATGGTGAAGTACAGTGGTATAGAAGTAAATTAATTCATGCTGTCAAATGAGCTGAGCTCAAGCTAGACTCAAAACTATTAGTGCCGGGTTTGGCGATATGAGCAGGGCTTGTTTGCATCAGTTTAACATAGGTCTGCCAAGCCTACGGTTCATCACCTTTAAACCTTTACTTCCTGCTAGGGCTGAAAATGGATCGGATAAACTTCGATTGTATTCGTATTTGTATTCGAATCATATCAGATTTGGATATTTATTTTATAGTTTAATCGGATTCGGATACGAATTCGGATATTTAATTCAAAAATTAATCGGATACAAATATAAATATAAATATATTTAAATACGGATACGGATATCCGTTTTATTATATATACCCGGTTAATATTTTGTTACAAAGCCCACCGGGCGCCAGGCAATAGCTATTTTTTAAGTAAAAAAATAAAATCAAAACCACTGGGGCGACCACACGTCGCGTAAGGTTGGCAGAAGGGAAGAGTCTCCCTTCCCACTCCCATTCCCATTTCTTCTTTCGCTCGTTTTTTTTTTTGGCACAGCCCATTTCTTCTTTCGTTCGTTTCTTCTTTCGTTTTTTTTTTTTGGCAGAACGATCTGTTCCTCCTTGGACTTCGGGCATTTTGGCTGATTCAGAACGTTCGTTTTTTTGAGAAGTCTTCGGCAGTTCGGCTCGGTCGTCATCAAGTAAGCTTCCTTTCCTTCTACCTCTTCTTTTTGCTCTGTTCTGAGGTTGCCCAGGGGAAGCCTAGAAGGGCGAGGGATAGGTCCGTGGTGGCCATGGCCGGTGGTGAGGCCGGATCTCCCCTCTTTAACCTATAATCCCAACGCTAATGGGATTGGAAAACCAACTCTCGATCGGCCATAGCCACATGTGTTTCCGAACGCCGTCACCCTTTGGAGGCAGTTAGTACCAGTGATACCGAAACGTAGCGTCAAAGCGCCTCCTCCTCCTCAGGCTCTGATCGCCCGCCTATTCCAAAAAAAAAAGTAGATATTATATATAAAGATATATACTAATCTTAGATAGATAGAAAGAACAGAAAAGTCTCTCTTTAACCACTGTTACTATAATTCAATCCTTCCACCTCCTTTCATAGCCCATCAAAATCCTTGATCATATGATGGATGCAATCAAAAATTGATGTGCATGCCAAAAACAATTTTAAACAAAATATTTGATTATATTCTGAATATATAATATTTTTACAATATAGACTAGTTTGGTTGAAGCATCTCTAAGATCTAGGACTCATGTCAAACATGTCTATTTTGTTATACATAAAATGTCACAAGTAGATGCAATTCTTACCCTCAATTATAACAAGGTACAATAACTAGTGTGTTCTATGTTAAGTATAAATTCAGGAAATCATTATTGATGCATAAGTTTGACTCAAAATTTGTTGAATCTAAATAATAGTCGAGAGTCATTTCCTAAGATGAGGAGGCCACCTACACACCATATATGGAAGACTAATATCTTTAACATTCATATTAGAGATGGTCTCATTGCTCTGAGCATTCAATATTGTGTTAATGTACTATTTTGATAACTATTAAAAAATAGTCACTCCAATCTTTATTAGGACATTGATACAATTAAAATCATATAAGTACGATACTCAACCTCACTATAATTGTGACCCACTTTAATAACTATGAAAAATAGCAATTCCAACTTTGCTGGACATTGCCATATTCTAAGAGTTTCTTCTGGCCAAATCTTGTTTGTTCGTTCCATATCCCAATGAAGTCTACTCTTTGCTAGATGTGCATCTAAATCAGTTAGACAAATTAATCTAGATTCATAGTCATACTTCCAAATGCTATATATGCTTTAGCTCCAAATCGTGTATATGTTCAGAATCCACTTGCACTCCTATATCTATATATACCATCATGGTGATAAATATCAAAGGCTCTATTAGCTTTTAAGAGGATAGAACCAGAGCTTGGAAAGGTAATAGCGAGAGTCGTTCTAAATACTGGCTGCATGGCCATAACTGTTAAGGCCAAAGTTCCTTAACGTGACTGGTAATTGGCAGCAATATATATGATGCCACAGGCCATTAATTTACAATGCCACAGGCCATTAATGGTGCAACGCACCATCTTATGAGATTACGTCTACAGCTTGTAGGAAATCATGCTATCTGATTATTATAATATAGTTCTAGAAGATTTTTGCAACATATATGTCTCATATTTAGTAGTAGGAATATTCTAAATAAGGTGCGTTGCCCGGTTCAAACTCTCCCAATAAAATTGTTGATGGACCTGCTTCCTTAACTTCATGTTCTCAATTTTTTTTTTAAAGAAAAAGATTTGCTAATTTGTGCTCAGCCCAATCTTATTCCTGGCACACTTCAGTTTCAACTAAGGTTTTGTCTCTCTTAGTAATATCATCATTTTTACTTATCAAAATAAATATTAATGTTGTTTTTGAAAAATGTGGGTTATATTGTGTATAGAAGATTATGCTGGAAGGGATCCAAATGTTTTGACCGACAACTATTTTTTGATCTATTAATTACTGGCTACAACTCTACCAATTTGAAGGAAATTCCAGGAATCAAAGTGTGTTACTTTAAGGCTTAAGTCTCACTTACATTTTCCATGTTTGCTTGATTAGTTCTCAATCCGTGTTTAGTGAACTGAAAGATTAATTCAAAGTGCTAGAATGTCCCTCATATCGAAAGTAAAAAAATATATATACAAATGCCTCTTTAACCATTGCAGACAGCAGTTTAAAGGTCAACCAAGAAATTTAGTTTAGAAAATCTCATAATTATTTCATGCAGAGTTCAGTGACAGCAGAATTATACAATAATTCTAAATTGAACTCTTTTAAATGCCCTCTCATCCTTTTTCCTTCTTTTCCTTGCAACGCCTATGTTTCCATAATGCAGTAACTGCAGCCATGCAACCAAATATGCTTTGATAAATTTATTTAACATAGTTTATGGGAAAACTCAATTGCATCCATTGAAGGACGGTACAGCAAGCGCACATCGGATGCACGGATTGACTGCATGCCCATGCTACCATGCATGCTGAAATCGCGCACTTTCATCAATCACGCATCCGATGCGCCCTTGCTGCAACAACAAATCTACTAGATGTAACTATAAATATCCAATAAATTAACATAAAATAATATAGCATTACAAAAAATATATATAATGCATATTAATTATTATCTAAAGCATTACCATAATACTGTCATTATTATTTCTTAATTAACATTAGTTCATAATGATATCATTATTAACATACTAATAATATATAACTGAAAAAGATTTTTGTTTTAGGTGTGTCAGGAACGCAAACGAAATGAAAATATTTCCCATTTCATCTAGCAATCAGCAATTAAACCCTAAAGAACATCTTGATGATTCAAGGCAATTGCAAATGAAGTTTATTTACGATGGTAGATGATTATGCAATAAGAGACTATTAGTGCCCAAAACGTTACCTTATTCTTTTTGAAATTAACTAATAACCGCTCGTTAAAATATAGTGCTAATTTAAGCATGCCAAAGTGTTGATTAATTAGCAGCTTCTTTCCATGCTTTCCTTCTGCCAGAGATAAGGGGCCTCAAACACCCAGAGGTGCTGGGAAAAATATTACATGGTCGAGAAACATTATTGAAGTTAGAATATGCATGCGCAAGACTTCACTTGCATTATTGATGCCTTCGCTGAAAATCTATTTCTACATGTTCAATGTTAAGCTAAGGAGATCTTCAGTTGACTGGCTAGGTTTCAAGTTTGTAAATTGTAATACTTCAAAAATAATTTCATATTGAATTAAAAAGAAAGCATTTTGTACTTATAACTCAAATTCACTTGCTATTTATTAATTTTTATTTAAAGTTTTGAACTGCGTTATTATTCTTGCAGCATCAATATTGAATGTTATATACTTATAATTTAAATGCACTTATCATTCATTAACTTTCCCTCAAGTTTTTATAATTTTAAACTTTCAAATGCTTTTTATCCTAGGTCCTCTCGTACGCATTCAATGCTAAAAATGTGCGCTTGTATAAAAATAAAATATCTTGCTACTAACTTATCCTTGTTCAACTTTAAGCTTATATTAAATTATCATCATAATCATTTGTCATTATATAACCGAACCTCGCTATACTTATGGGAAGTAGTTCTTTATATATGCAAGTATTTGCAATGAAGGCTTGAATTTTCAGATCCTTTGGAACTTTTTCTTGAAACCAAAGTTGGAAGATAAATGAAAACAATATGTGTTTGTAATTCATAATGGAGAACAAGTTACTGTCTTAATACAAACTATTTTGCTTATTGTTACAAAAACAGAGAAAGAATCATGACATCTAGCAAGGGCATTTCACTTCCAGTACATGATGGACCAACATCCACTGTTGGTACCTGTCTTGCACCTTGCAGTACTGTCTTTTCTCCCAATCCCTCGGAAGATTCTGTTTCATTGGATGGAACCATGTTTACATGCGATTCCATGAAAAGTTCAGACTTCGAGTATATAGACAATGGTGATTCTTCAGCAGTTGCTTCTCTGGAGAAGCAGGCAAGCCACAATTTTCACATCTCTGATCGTGCAAGTGCAGCAGGTTATCTTTCTGGCCAACACACCCAATTCCTTAATTA
This sequence comes from Calamus simplicifolius, assembly GCA_900491605.1. Classification (NCBI taxonomy): domain Eukaryota; kingdom Viridiplantae; phylum Streptophyta; class Magnoliopsida; order Arecales; family Arecaceae; genus Calamus; species Calamus simplicifolius. The sequence goes on from UESW01004284.1 coordinate 660,854, forward strand.
AGTTCATGTTTGGTCTTGATTTATAGCATCATACATTATTTGGTAAAAGCTCTCATGTTTCACATTTTCATTTAATGAAATTGGTGACTATAAGAGCATCTATATTCTTGAATCTTGTAAAGGACTGTCTGTTTCAATAGGAATGTATGACAATTCAACAGACAGTCCTTTACAAGATTCAAGAATATAGATGCTCTTATAGTCACCAATTTCATTAAATGAAAATGTGAAACATGAGAGCTTTTACCAAATAATGTATGATGCTATAAATCAAGACCAAACATGAACTTAATTAAGGAATTGGGTGTGTTGGCCAGAAAGATAACCTGCTGCACTTGCACGATCAGAGATGTGAAAATTGTGGCTTGCCTGCTTCTCCAGAGAAGCAACTGCTGAAGAATCACCATTGTCTATATACTCGAAGTCTGAACTTTTCATGGAATCGCATGTAAACATGGTTCCATCCAATGAAACAGAATCTTCCGAGGGATTGGGAGAAAAGACAGTACTGCAAGGTGCAAGACAGGTACCAACAGTGGATGTTGGTCCATCATGTATGGAAGTGAAATGCCCTTGCTAGATGTCATGATTCTTTCTCTGTTTTTGTAACAATAAGCAAAATAGTTTGTATTAAGACAGTAACTTGTTCTCCATTATGAATTACAAACACATATTGTTTTCATTTATCTTCCAACTTTGGTTTCAAGAAAAAGTTCCAAAGGATCTGAAAATTCAAGCCTTCATTGCAAATACTTGCATATATAAAGAACTACTTCCCATAAGTATAGCGAGGTTCGGTTATATAATGACAAATGATTATGATGATAATTTAATATAAGCTTAAAGTTGAACAAGGATAAGTTAGTAGCAAAAACTAATATACATAGCCGAAATTCTGAAACTTTGAACACAAGTCCTTTATAACTTCTGGAACTCTAAATAATATTATAATCCCCAGAATATAAGGCTATAAATACAAAGCTACAGAACGCTCTAGCTATTAATAATATCCATTTTTTATTTAAAGAATAAACGCGAGAGTTTGAGGCAGGTCAAATCTAAGGCAAGTATCCAGGAAAAAAATATTGATAAAAGAACTCAAAAAGGATGCAGTAAAAGATCCAGATTCTACTCAAAACAGCAACCTTTCCAACCAACAATGCGATCAAAGAATACAGGGTGCACAAAAGAACCAACGCCAATTTTACCCACATGGACCCCCTTCGTCCCCGGCAGCCGAGCAGCGCTCCTTCCGGCATTGGTCTGGTTGGAGATGTTCCCGAGAGCGACCCTCTTCTTTGCCTGATCGGAGGCAGTGCCGCGACCCTGGCGGCATTCTCCACCGCCGGCCTCTTTGCTAGCGCCGAGGAAGCGGGCGCGGGCGCGGACGAGGAGGAAGAGGAAGTTGAGCGGCGGTTCATCCTCGACATATCCGAAACCCTCACCCTACGGCCTGATCCTGACCTCGCTCCTCCATAGCCGTTCCTGCTACGAGATCAATCAAGAAGCCGAGAGAAAGGAGGCCAAGAAGGGAGCAAAGAAACCCTATCCGAGCCCAAGATTTCTAAGGAGAAGAGGTTCGGGGGAGGGGGGACCCTCAGCATTGGAGTAGAGAGGCGGATGCGAGAATTGGGTAAGGGTTTTTGTTTCACTCGAACAGGAGGGGCAGAATAAGAGGAAGGTGGATCATGGGAGAGATATGGGATTAATTTTCTTTTTAATAATTATTAATGAAGGGAAGGGGGGTCGATTTGAATTCTCGGAAGATCACAGCCGTCCGTCCGAGGCGACGATCTCAGCTAGTTGCTCTCGCGCACGTGGATGTCTCCCTCTCGATCGATCGATTTGAATCGATTGCGGCTGCGATCACCGCAGGGCTGGAGACTTCAAATTCGAACTGGGAAAGGGGCTCGCAAAGCCACGTTTTTGCTGTGGCTTGGAAGGAAAGGTTCAATAATAATAATAATAAAAGCATTGATTTGGGTTTGGGAATGCGACCGTTGGATGGAGGGGCCCATGGAAGGAAGCGAGTAGGATTGGCTTTTATTTGAAAAGATAGGGCCTGATGAAAGGTGGCTAAAGAAGTTATTAGGTCTCCGCAAGAAGGGCGGAAAAAAGAAAAAGAAAAGTAAAATTAGTGGATTGCCTATAATGGATTAAATAAAAATGGTTAATTGTGCAAGGGTCAGTTGTCATGGCAGTCAAATATAGGATTGTGAGAAATTTCTCTTTTATTTTTCAACAAGACAATCTTCTCGCCATCTTTGTAGGGAATTCTCTTATTGCGAAACATCTTTCCAGTTAAACATTTTAGCAAGATTTATTTTTTAGTAGTAGTCTTAACTTCAGTACTTAGGAGCATTTGGTTAGCGTAATCCACCTTAGTATATCAGACAGGTTATTATGTTTGACAATTATGGTAATCTAAAATTTCTATAAATCATAATAATTTGATTTTTATACGAGAGATGGATATATGGGATAAACAAGATATGGTAATCTCATATTATGTTTTTGCCTTTTATATAAATATTTAATAATATTTAATTAATAATATATATTTAATAAGTACTTAGTAATATTTAAATACTTAATATTATATGTATATTTAATATATATATATATATATTAATATAAATTTTATTGTTTTAAGCACCATTATATATTATATAATAATATAAATATTAAATTTAAAATTATAAATATTTATGACCTTTTTATATAAATTAATAATGTTATAAATATTATTTAATATTTAAATTATATATATATATATATATATATATATATATGATATACATTTTAAAATATTTTTTACATAGAATCCTTATATTTTAGTAGAATATTTCATATTCTAGCTAAAAATAGATAACCACTAAAAAGATAAAAAAAGATTTATAATAATATATATAGAATTTAATATATATATAATATATTTTAAATCTTATATCTTTGAAATTCGATTTAACATTATAATGGTGAACCAAACATTGTTATCTTATATTCTCGATAATTTGATTACTAAGTGTAAGCTAATATCGATAATATTATATTGTGAACGGTATGTCGCCTTGGTAGACTCTCAACTTTTTAAAAAAGACTAACCAGAGAAGATCCTAAGGCCCCAATATTCCTTCCAACAACAGACCAACTTAAAGTCCTCTTCTTATTTTCAGCCGCCTAACAAGATAAAAGCATCGCCAACTTATTCTGTTCGAAGAATTGCAGCAGAAACAGCCCCTTTGGTTTTTCTTTTAATGGATATTTTCTTTTCTTTTTTTAAGCAAATGATCCAGTTTTAAAATCTTTGATGGTTTTGCCCTCATGCCAATGGATATGTTCTAATGTTACGTTTAACCTAGGTTAAGTTTACATATGTCATAGTAAATGCACATGTTTTGATAGCAAGATATTTTATTTTTATACAAGCGCACATTTTTAGCATTGAATGCATGCGAGAGAACTAGGATAAAAAGCATCTAAAAGTTTAAAATTACAAAAACTCAAGTGAAAGTTAATGAATGACAAGTGAATTTAAGTTATAAGTATATAATATTAAATATTGATGCTGCAAGAATAATCATGTGGTCCAAAAACTAAAATGAGAATTAATAAATAGTAAGTGAATTTGAGTTATAAGCACAAAACTCTTTCTTTTTAGTTCAATATGAGATTGATTATTTTTGAAGTATTGCAATTTACAAACTTGAAACCTACCCAGTCAACTTGAAGATCTCCTTAGCTTAACATTGAACATGTAGAAATAGATTTTGCAAAACAGGAGCGAAGGCATCAATATTGCAAGGTCTTGCGCATGCATATTCTAACTTCAATAATGTTTCTCGACCATGTAATATTTTTTCCAGCACCTCTGGGTGCTTGAGGCCCCTTATCTCTGGCAGAAGGAAAGCATGGAAAGAAGCTGCTAATTAATCAACACTTTGGCACGATTAAATTAGCACTATATTTTAACTAGCGATTATTAGTTAATTTCAAAAAGAATAAGGTAACATTTTGGGCACTAAGGTAGTGTTTGAAATAGAAAATAAGAGAGAATATCCCCTGGATATCCCTCTTATTCTCAAAAGCCATAACTATAAGGGATAGCTAGGAATAAAGTTAACCAAAAGGATAATCCATCGTTAACCATGGTTAACCATGGGTTATCCCCTCAATTTATTTCCTAGAAAATGAAGAAATAGCTGGTTATACCTCCAAATAAGAGTAAAAAAAAAAGTTATCCTATGGATTTATCTTTTTGCATTTGATATGATCAATGGGATAGCCAAGGGATATCCCTAGAGATAGATAGAGGATAAACTCTATCCCATACACTTATCCATGGATAATATTTTTTTCTATCAAACACTACCTAATAGTCTCTTATTGCATAATCGTCTACCATCGTAAATAAACTTCATTTGCAATTGCCTTGAATCATCAAGATGTTCTTTAGGGTTTAATTGCTGATTGCAGATGAAATGGGAAATATTTTCATTTCATTTGCGTTCATGACACATCTAAAACAAAAATCGTTTTCAATTATATATTATTAGTATGTTAATAATGATATCATTATGAACTAATGTTAATTAAGAAATAATAATGACTGTATTATGGTAATGCTTTAGATAATAATATGCATTATATTTTTTTGTAATACTATATTATTTTATTATTAATTTATTGGATTCAAGATTTATCTCTATTAGTTACATCTAGTCAAAGTGTTGGCCCAGATGGCAACCCAAGAGGGGGGTGAATTGGGTTCTTTAAAAATTAAGCCTTTTTAAAGTAATTTAAACTATTGATGATAGGATGTAAACAATTAATTCAAGTTAAAGCACGATAGCAAGAGAGAGAGATAAATAAGCACGGCAAACACAGAAATTTTATAGTGGTTCGGTGTATCCAACACCTACGTCCACTCCCAAGCTCCACTTGGGTCCACACTATAATCACCTCGATTACAGTCGAGTTGTTTTACAAGCTTACAACCCAAACTTGTTGTTTTCCGGGATCACAACGAACCCAGCCGGTTTTACACGGGTTCACCAGCACAAAACCCAACACACAAGCTAACCTTAGCTTGTGACGAGGTACACTACCTCCACTAATTCAACCCTCTGATTGAATCAGTAAACCACAAGATGAAAATGTAAGTTTAATACAAAACAGCTCCTTTGGAGCAGATATTTCAAAATAAAAGCAAGGTTTAGAAGAGCCTGTTTAGATTTGATTTGAGTGCAGGCTTTTCTTCTTCTTCTCTTCCTCAACTCCTTTGAAGTGTGGAATCGGGCCTCAGCTCAGATTCTTCACGGATTGAATGTTGGAGTTGATTTGAGCTTTTTCTTCCTTTCTTTGAATGTTGAAAATCTCTTGATTTGATCTTGAACGGCTCTTGGATTTTCTTCTAGACTTTCTTGGATTGATGAACTTGAGCACAGATGAAGTCTCCTTTGATTTCACACCTTTTCTTTCACTCTATTTTTGAATCTCGGATTTTTCAAATGATGCTCTGTTTTTCCTCTTTTTCTGAAGGATTTTTCTTTTTCTCTCTTGATTTGTATTTCTATCTTTTTGATTTGAAAACGGCTTCTCTATTTATAGACTCTGCAAAAATATAGCCGTTAGAAACAAAGAAATATAGCCGTTATTGAAAAATCTTACCGTTGGCGCTGAGTTGGCATTCAGAAAAAATCACGCCCAGATTTGTTGGAGTCGGCTCCAGCTTTAGGCGAGTCGGCTCGAAGACGCGATGCCAAAAATAGAAACATTCAGAAAGTTAAAGGGTCGACTCAACGAAAATAAGGTGTCGACTCCTGACAGTCGGGGGTCGACTCATGAAAAGCAAGGGGTCGACTCGAGAAGTGCTCAGAAAAACAATTCTCTGGTGTCTGAGCGGAGTCGACTCACACAGTCATGGGGTCGGCTCGACAAAATCGGGGGTCGACTCGAGAAATCACAGAGGTCGACTCGAGACAAACAGACATCTCTGTATACTGAGTGGAGTCGACTCTGAAACTCTAGAGTCGGCTCCGGAACGTATCAAAAATCAGAGAATTTTCTGATTGACTTTGAAATTTGTTCCAGATTCATTTTAAATCAATTTTTGACTTGAATACAATAAAATTGTCATTAGGAATCAATTCAAGAAATGTTCCAAAAACTCATTGATTGAGATATGAAGTATAAAAATTTCTTTTTGAAAGCTTAAACATGGAGCTTGAAGTTACTTTCAAATTGATTAAAGTCATACTTAACATACTCATTGATTATTCTAAATAAATTCATTGCTCATGTAAATAAATTCATTGCATCTTTTAATATACTCATGGCTTTTGGTAATCATCAAAATCAATAAGATTGGGGCAATAATTTCTCAACAATCTCCCCAACAATCTCCCCCTTTTTGATGATGACAAAAACATTGAGTATATGCATGATTAATTAAAGAATTTATTTTATTTTCATAGTTAGGCTCCCCCTGAATGAGGTAGCTCCCCCTATGAAACTCAAATAAATATTCCATTCATTCAATTTAAGCTTATACACAATTTAATGTCAAAATTAGCCTTTTCATCTAAATTGCTTTTTCATTCATTCACTGTTTGTGTAATGTTTAATTATTACTTCCTTTTATCTCATTCAATTATTTATTATATGCATATATAATAGCATTCGTTTAATTTCTCCCATGCATATACAGTTTATGTATATAAAACTCTCCCCCTTTTTTGTTATCAACAAAAAGGTAGAGAAGCATTAAACATAATCATATTCATGATTTAAGATATGTTTTAACAAGAACTGAGATTCATTGATAAACAGGAGAAGTACATTCAAACTCAGACTACATTGAACATTCAAAACTGTCTTTTCATTACATCATTGTATCAAAATGTAAAACATAATATAAATTTCATTACATTGCAAAGACTAAACATTTATTACATCAAAAATGTGTCCTTACAATCCTTGTTAAGTGATCTATAATGTTCTTCATTCCATCAGTTTGAAGCTTAACATAATCTTTCAGTCTTTCATCCACAAAAGTACAAGCAGTTAAAATCTTGTCTTGAAGTTCAGCATTGCACTTTGCATAAGTCTCACCATCTCCACAAATGTCTTTAAGTTCTTCAAAAATATTCTTTAGATCACCACTTAAAGACTCAGTAGAGGAGCTAAGAGTAGATTCAATCTTGGTGATCCGATCATCTAATGAATAGAGAGTTTCTTTAAGATTTATGAATTTATTGTCAAACTCTGTCTTCAATTTATCCGCCTGATCATCAAGAAGACTCTTGAGCTGCATTAACTGAAGATCTGAAAAACCGACTGATGAAGAAGATGACTGATCAACCATCGGAGCAGGAGAAGGGGCCGGAACAGGAACAGAAGAGCTAGGAGGTACAGGAGATGAATGTCTAACTGACGGTCCAGGTGCCTCAACATCAGCGGCTCTATCTTCCAACATACTTTTCCTTTCCCATCTGCCATCCTTCTTCACAAATCCCATTCTATGAATAGTGGCCAAACTATAGTAATCAGTGTGTCTTAAATTTCTCATTGGCTCACTATCGGAAATGATTATCCCTTGGCTTTGAAAGATCTTAGTTAATATCATGCCATAGGGTAGACTAGATTTCCTCTTGCTCCCACAGTCAGCAATGTACCATATTATCATGCTCGGAAGATTGATAGGTCTTCCAGTCACTATAGCATCCATAACAAAAATATCTCTCTCAGAAACATAATCAAATCTCCCAATCTTAGGGAATAGAATCCTACTACAAATGTTATGGAGAAGTCTTAATTCCAAGGATAGTTGATTTGCATGGACTTCTTCAAAACCAACAATTTCTTTATTTAGCAATCTTGATAGAGCTGGGCTCCTATCATCAGGTGAAAAAGTAGAAGTACCAGACACTGGAAGTTCCAACAGTCTTGAGAGTAAATCTACTGTCACAGTTATTCTATTTCCTCTAATGATGCTGACTAATCCATTGTCTCCTCTTGACAGATTTTTATAAAATTCTTTAACTAGGGCTGGGTAGGTTGGACAATCTAAAGAACATATTTTCTCCCATCCCATTTCAATTAACTGCCTCCCACAAGAAAACCTTCTGCCTCAAATAGTTCAAAATCAACCTTTCTCCCGGTTGTAATCACTCTATCGGCTAGACGGTCTACCTGAGATATGGCCGTAGTAGGAGAAGCACTCGGAGTTGAAGAGGATGAGGTGGAATCCATGCTCGGAGAGGGTTCGCGAGCGGGACGCCTCACAGTCTTCTTCACCGCCTTCTTCCTTTTCATCCGGCCGCTCCAAGACTAGAACCACGGGTTTTAGGAGCCATTTGATTTAGTGGAAAGGTTAATCAAGGATTTCTAAGGATTTGGTAGGTTAGGAAAAATTTTGGAGAGAGTATTTGAATGATTTGAGAGTATAGAAGTGAACGAGGAGTCGACTCTGCCCTAGATAAATCGACCTGGGACCACTTCGAGTCGGCTCCCGCAAAGTGTGGGGTCGACTCCGGGTAGTCACAGAAATCTATCCCGAAGTGGAGTCGACTAGCACAGAGATGGGGTCGGCTCCAGAGTTTCAGCAGAAACATGGAGTCGACTCCGATACTGACCGAGTCGGCTCCGAGACCATTTCAGAGCAAAAACACAAAGTTTCAGAGAATCTGAAATGTGTCCGGATATTGATCATGAAAAATTGATAAAAAATCATTGGATTTTAATAGATCAATTAGATGTGAATTCTAGATAAGATTTCCTTAAAGATCAAAGAGCAGACAGAGTTCTAGATAATTTTTCTTAGGGGTTTCATAATCATTCTAATGGATCACAAATCCCTAACTCTCCTATAAGATAACAGAATCTTTCTTCACTCAAGGGTTTTATAAATATATCAGCTAATTGATCTTCAGTATTAACATAATCAAGACATATTTCTCCATTCGTTACATGTTCTCTAATAAAATGATATCTAATTTCTATGTGTTTTGTTCTAGAATGTTGAATTGGATTTTTTGTTAGATTAATTGCACTTGTGTTGTCACATTTTATAGGTGTTTTGTCAAGTGTGATACCATAGTCTTCAAGTTGTCGCTTAATCCATAGGATTTGAGCACAGCAACTTCCAGCTGCAACATATTCAGCTTCAGTAGTTGATAATGCAACTGAATTTTGCTTTTTGCTAAACCATGAGATTAAGTTACTTCCTAAGAATTGGCATGCACCACTTGTGCTTTTCCTATCTAACTTACATCCAGCATAATCAGAATCAGAATATGCAATTAAGTTCAAAGTTGAGTCTCTAGAATACCATAAGCCTACATTTTTTGTTCCAATTAAGTATCTTAGTATTCTTTTAACAGCAATTAAGTGAGATTCTTTAGGTTCTAATTGAAATCTAGCACATAGACAAACAGAGAACATTATATCAGGTCTACTTGCAGTTAAGTAGAGTAGGGATCCGATTATACCTCGATAGTACTTCTGATCAACTTTCTTACCTTCCTCATCTTTGTCTAATTTGCATGAAGGACTCATTGGAGTTCCAAGGGGTTTCATTGAATCCATACCAAACTTTTTGAGTAGTTCCTTTGTGTACTTGGTTTGGTTGATGAAAATCACTTCCTTTTCTTGTTTGATTTGGAGTCCAAGGAAGAAGTTGAGTTCTCCCATCATGCTCATTTCAAACTCACCCTGCATCAACTTAGCAAATTCTTGACATAGAAGATTGTTAGTAGCACCAAAAATAATATCATCAACATATATTTGAACTACTAATAAATCTTTACCTTTTCTTTTCAAAAATAATGTTTTATCTACATTTCCTCTTATAAAATCATTTTCAATTAAGAATTTACTTAATCTATCATACCATGCTCTAGGTGCTTGTTTCAAACCATACAATGCTTTGTGCAATTTAAAAACGTGATTTGAAAATTCATGATCTTCAAAACCTGGTGGTTGTTCTACATATACTTCTTCATTTATAAATCCATTTAAAAAAGCACTTTTTACATCCATTTGAAATAAGTTGAAATTCATGTGACATGCAAATGCAAGTAATAGTCTAATGGCTTCTAATCTAGCTACTGGTGCAAAGGTTTCATCAAAATCAATACCTTCTTCTTGATTATATCCTTTTGCAACTAATCTAGCTTTGTTTCTAATTACTATGCCATTTTCATCTAGTTTATTTCTAAATACCCATTTTGATCCTATAACAGAATGATATTTAGGTCTTTCTACTAATGTCCATACGTTATTTCTAGTAAATTGATTTAATTCTTCTTGCATAGCTAACATCCAATTATTATCTTTTTCAGCTTCTTCAATAGATTTAGGTTCAATTTGTGATACAAATGCAAGATGATTACTAATATTTCTCATAGATGATCTAGTTCTTATTCCTTGAGATGGATCACCTATAATCAATTCCTTAGGGTGACTATAAGCGTATCTCCAATCTCTAGGAAGATCCATATCATTATGATTAGTGTTAGTATCATCATCCTTAGGTGAATCATTATCTTTAGCTTCTTGCTCATGATCTGAAGATACATCAATATTTAATTTTTCAAGATCTTTCTCAATTATGTTTGTATCTTCCTCATCATCAAACTTTTCGAAACGAGTTGCTAAAGATTCATCAAAAACTACATGAATGGATTCTTCAACAACTAAAGTTTTTTTGTTAAATACTCTATATGCTTTACTAGTTGTTGAATATCCTAAGAATATTCCTTCATCAGATTTAGCATCAAATTTACCTAAATTATTTTTACCATTATTGTGAACAAAACATTACAACCAAATGCATGAAAATATCTAATATTAGGTTTTCTGTTTTGCCATAGTTCATAAGGTGTTTTCTTAAGTATTGGTCTTATTAGGGCTCTATTTAAAATGTAACATGCCGTGTTTATAGCTTCCGCCCAAAAATACTTTGGTAGGTTGCTTTCACATAGCATGGTACGGGCCATGTCTTCTAAAGTCCTATTTTTCCTTTCTACAACACCATTTTGTTGTGGGGTCCTAGGTGCAGAAAAGTTATGATTAATACCATTTTCAGCACAGAAATATTCAAATAGGTGATTTTCAAATTCAGTTCCATGATCACTTCTTAGAGACACTATGGTGGTGTTTTTCTCATTTGTGACTTTCTTAAAGAATTTCAAGAATATTGAGAAAGTCTCATCTTTGTGAGCCAAAAATAATACCCAAGTGTATCTAGAGTAATCATCTACAATCACAAGACCATATTTCTTTCCTCCTAGACTTGTGGTTCTAGTTGGTCCAAAAAGGTCCATGTGAAGTAGCTCTAATGGCCTAGAAGTTGAAACAACATTTTTAGATTTGAAAGAACTTCTTGTTTGTTTTTCAAATTGACATGCATCACATATTTTGTTTTTTCAAAATCTATTTTAGGTAGCCCTTTAACTAAGTCCATTTTAATTAGTTTTGAAATTAGGTGTGTGCTTGCATGACCTAATCTACGATGCCATAACCATCCAATTTCATTCATATTAGCATTATCAGCAATTAAGCAATGATCACTCATAGATAATTTGTCTAGATCAACCAAGTAAACATTGCCATGTCTATAACCAGTAAATACAATGCTATTATCAATGGAATTAGATACTGTGCAGAAAGAGGTTTCAAATGATACTTTAAAATCTTTATCGCACAATTGGCTTATACTAATTAAGTTATGCTTCAAACCATCAACATAAAGTACATTGTCTATAAAAGTGGATGGAGTTATACGGATTTTATCAAGGCCCATAATCTGACCTTTACCATTATCCCCGAACGTAACAACTCCTCCTTTCTTTTCTTCAAGGGTGATGAATTCTTCTTTGTCACCCGTCATATATCTTGAGCAGCCACTATCAAGATACCACTTTCTCTTTGATCTCTTGGCCACAAGACATTCCTCATCGTCGTCATTCGCCATAAAACAAATGTTGGCAACCTCTTTTTGTTCTTCTTCTTCGGAAGAAGATTCATCACTGTCGCTCCAAGTTGCAACATACGCTTTCTTCTTTTTCTTGAAGGACTTTTTCAATTGCGGACAGTCATATCTATAATGCCCCGGTTTCTTACATTCATAACAGATCAAGGGGTCTTTCTCTTTGTCCTTGTCCTTATCTTTTTCCTTTTCTCCTTCCATCTTATTTCTAAATTTTCTTTTGTGGAAGGGTTTCTTTCTCCTCATGAATTTCTTAAACTTTCTTGCTAGAAGAGCTGTGTCTTCATCATCATCCTCATCATCGCTGCTGCTATCTTCAACTTTTGCAGCCTTGAGGGCAATTGTCTTCTTCTTTTTGTTGTCCTCCTCCACATGTTGCTTCATTGTCAATTCATGGGTCATAAGAGATCCAAGAAGCTCTTCCAAAGGTAGAGTGTTTAGGTCTTTGGCTTCTTGAATGGCTGTCATTTTGGCTTCCCATGATCTTGGTAATGACCTAAGAATTTTGCGAACTAATTCAGCATTAGTATAGGTTTTTCCAAGACTCTTCAAACCATTAACAATATCGGTAAATCTAGTATACATGCATGTTATGGTTTCAGATTGTACCATGCTAAACATTCATATTTATTCACAAGTATATTAATCTTAGATTCTTTAACTTGGTTGGTTCCCTCATGGGTAACCTCTAATCTATCCCATATCTCTTTAGCGGAATTACAGGTAGAGATACGATTAAATTCATTAGCATCAAGAGAACAATATAAATCATTCATGGCTTTTGCATTAAGCTGAGCCATCTTCCTATCATTTTCATTCCAATCCCTTTCGGGTTTAGGAACTATAGAACCATCAACTAAGTGTGTGGGTGTACTAGGTCCATTAATTATTACACTCCACAATTCATAATCTGAAGCTTGAATGAATATCCTCATTCTTGCTTTCCAATATGAATAGTTGGAACCATTAAACAAGGGTGGTCTATTTATGGAATGACCCTCAGCAAAACTTGAGCTGGCTTGTGTTGCCATTTGGATCTTTCGCTCTTGATCGTGTGATCAATCAAAAACAAATGAGCACAAGCTCTGATACCAATTGTTGGCCCAGATGGCAACCCAAGAGGGGGGTGAATTGGGTTCTTTAAAAATTAAGCCTTTTTAAAGTAATTTAAACTATTGATGAGAGGATGTAAACAATTAATTCAAGTTAAAGCACGATAGCAAGAGAGAGAGATAAATAAGCACGGCAAACACAGAAATTTTATAGTGGTTCGGTGTATCCAACACCTACGTCCACTCCCAAGCTCCACTTGGGTCCACACTATAATCACCTCGATTACAGTCGAGTTGTTTTACAAGCTTACAACCCAAACTTGTTGTTTTCGGGATCACAACGAACCCAGCCGGTTTTACACGGGTTCACTAGCACAAAACCCAACACACAAGCTAACCTTAGCTTGTGACGAGGTACACTACCTCCACTAATTCAACCCTCTGATTGAATCAGTAAACCACAAGATGAAAATGTAAGTTTAATACAAAACAGCTCCTTTGGAGCAGATATTTCAAAATAAAAGCAAGGTTTAGAAGAGCCTGTTTAGATTTGATTTGAGTGCAGGCTTTTCTTCTTTTCTTCTCTTCCTCAACTCCTTTGAAGTGTGGAATCGGGCCTCAGCTCAGATTCTTCACGGATTGAATGTTGGAGTTGATTTGAGCTTTTTCTTCCTTTCTTTGAATGTTGAAAATCTCTTGATTTGATCTTGAACGGCTCTTGGATTTTCTTCTAGACTTTCTTGGATTGATGAACTTGAGCACAGATGAAGTCTCCTTTGATTTCACACCTTTTCTTTCACTCTATTTTTGAATCTCGGATTTTTCAAATGACGCTCTGTTTTTCCTCTTTTTCTGAAGGATTTTTCTTTTTCTCTCTTGATTTGTATTTCTATCTTTTTGATTTGAAAACGGCTTCTCTATTTATAGACTCTGCAAAAATATAGCCGTTAGAAACAAAGAAATATAGCCGTTATTGAAAAATCTTACCGTTGGCACTGAGTTGGCATTCAGAAAAAATCACGCCCAGATTTGTTGGAGTCGGCTCCAGCTTTAGGCGAGTCGGCTCGAAGATGCGATGCCAAAAATAGAAACATTCAGAAAGTTAAAGGGTCGACTCAACGAAAATAAGGTGTCGACTCCTGACAGTCGGGGGTCGACTCATGAAAAGCAAGGGGTCGACTCGAGAAGTGCTCAGAAAAACAATTCTCTGGTGTCTGAGCGGAGTCGACTCACACAGTCATGGGGTCGGCTCGACAAAATCGGGGGTCGACTCGAGAAATCACAGAGGTCGACTCGAGACAAACAGACATCTCTGTATACTGAGTGGAGTCGACTCTGAAACTCTAGAGTCGGCTCCGAAACGTATCAAAAATCAGAGAATTTTCTGATTGACTTTGAAATTCGTTCCAGATTCATTTTAAATCAATTTTTGACTTGAATACAATAAAATTGTCATTAGGAATCAATTCAAGAAATGTTCCAAAAACTCATTGATTGAGATATGAAGTATAAAAATTTCTTTTTGAAAGCTTAAACATGGAGCTTGAAGTTACTTTCAAATTGATTAAAGTCATACTTAACATACTCATTGATTATTCTAAATAAATTCATTGCTCATGTAAATAAATTCATTGCATCTTTTAATATACTCATGGCTTTTGGTAATCATCAAAATCAATAAGATTGGGGCAACAATTTCTCAACAATCTCCCCAACACAAAGGAAAAGACTTGCTGCACCGAAAGGCAGTGCAGGAAGGGCATATCGGGTGCATGGATTGATCATGTGTGCATGCCGCTGCGTGTGCAATACGCGATAAAACCCATTGAATCTTGGCATGCGTGGTAGGTCAATCCGTGCGCCTAATGTGCGCTTGCTGCATTGCCCTCAGATGAATGCAATTGAGTTTTTTCATAAACTATGTTAAATAAATTTATCAAAGCATATTTGGTTGCATGGCTGCAGTTACTGCATTATGGTAGCATATGCATTGCAAGGAAAAGAAGGAAAAAGGATGAGAGGGCATTTAAAAGAGTTCAATTTAGAATTATTGTATAATTTCGCTGTCACTTAACTCTGCATGAAATAATTATGAGATTTTCTAAACTAAATTTCTTGGTTGACATTTAAATTGCTGTCTGCAATGGTTAAAGAGGCATTTGTATATTTTTTTTTACTTTCGATATGAGGGACATTCTAGCACTTTGAATTAATCTTTCAGTTCAATAAACACGGATTGAGAACTAATCAAGCAAACATGGAAAATGTAAGTGAGACTTAAGCCTTAAAGTAACACACTTTTATTCCTGGAATTCCTTCAAATTGGTAGAGTTGTAGCCAGTAATTAATAGATCAAAAAATAGTTGTCGGTCAAAACATTTGGATCCCTTCCAGCATAATCTGTTATACACAATATGTCACGCTCCAGACCCAATGTGGGATCTAGGGGTGGCAACCCGCCGCATGCCTAGCATGCAAGGCATCCTGTAACAGTCTAATTTATTCAAGGAAGGATATTACCACTATGTCATTCAGAGTCAAACATATTAGTACAAGCCATAATTATGAGTTTTTGGCTATATGCCCATCATACATAAATTAATGGGTTTACAACAAAATGTTGGATCTTAATTTCCTCTGATAGAAGCTCCAACTACCCCAAATCCCATTCTTCAGTCCTGTGGCTCTGAAAAATATTGTAAGATTTATATGAGCTTACACTCAATAAGTAAGCCTACTATTATATAATCATTTTATCAAGATATTATCAAACCACATTTTCANATTTTCTTGTAGTGTATTATCAAATCACATTTTCATGTATAAAACTTTCAATTTCAAATACATTCATCATGTTATCAAAACATGCATGTCATCAGCTCAAATAATTTTGGAAGCTTAATTATACAATAAATGCCAAAATATGCAATGTAAATAAACCCACTGTATTATTATTTCCTTATATGTCCCACGGCCCTACAACACCTATCTGGTGTATCTCTCTTTAATGTCCCTAAGAGGAAGGGTCCTGGTACTAGCGTTATGCCATATATCATAATCAATTACAACACATCCTCTAGATGTGTGCATTATGCCATATATCAATCACATCACATCCTCTAGATGTGTATCCTCCACATATCTTTCCATGTGGAGGTGGGTCCCATCTCTTGACATTTCACATCGTTTCACATCACATGAGAACCGCGGTGACACATATCATTATCATATTTGCATGTAGCACATCATGCATCATCATGAGCATAAGTTCCTCATGTCACATATACAGTGGTTTGTACATTCATAGCATAAAATACATCAACAGTACCAATATATTTTGCAAAGCTAAAATAATCATATCATTCAATTTTTGCGCATTTATAATTTATTACTTTGCAAAATATTAGCAATCATATATAATTATAATAGATACCCAATTGTATACTCGTGGTACTATTTATCAAATTAAATAGCAAATTCTATTTTATCTCATTTTTCAATTAATGCAATATATCAATATAGCATTTAAATACATAATTTTTATATTCTAATAAATTATAAAAATTATAATAAATGGCTTACTTACTCAGTACGCTAATCCCAAACTGTAAATCAGCTATGTAGATATCTGGTTACCTACAGCATTAATTTTCACAATTAAATCTCAAAAATTGGAATAATGAAGCATCCCCTAAGGTCTACCCAGTCTAATCCTGGACCGAACTTTGGGCTCGAATATCTCCCAATATATAAGCCCGAATGGAAAAATAAAAATATTCAAGAAACTAGAATCAACGCCGAATCGGGCCATATTTTTATTTCTCCATTTTCGGCATAATACGGGGCCCAAAATGCAGCCCCAAAATGGCTTGTGAGCTGGCCCAACGTGGGACGGCCCAGCCGGCCCATGGCTTCTTCCCCATGCGCCTCCCCTGTTTCACCCGAAACAGGGGGGGAGCCGTGCCGATGGCCAGGGCCACCGCTGGCCAATTCCTGGGCAGCCCGACCACCGACAACCGGGCCAAAGCCGGCCGCCGCCGCGGCTGCCTCCCTTTCCCTCTCTTTCTCCCTCTATTTCTCTCTTTCTCTCCCGTTCTCTCCCGCGGCATGAATCGTGCCGGTGGCACGGCCTACCACCATGGCCGGCCGGACCCTCACCGGACGGTCGCCCGCCGTCGGTGAGGGCCACCGGTCGCCGCCTAAGCCCGGCGAGGCGATTGGCGCTCCGCTGGGCCCGAACCAAGCCGTGAACCGGCTTGGTTCTGTAATGAAGGGAGGCCGCCTCTCTCCCTCATTCTCTCTGTCTCTCTCTCAATCTCTCTGCTTCTTACCTTGAGGCTGGGGGGGGGGGGGGGGGATGAGAATGGAGGAGGGGTGCTCCCCCCTCCTTATATCGTGGCAAGAGGAGGGTTAGTCCCTCCCCTGTGCTCATGTGAAGGGGGCGCGTCGGCGCCTCCTTCCGCCACGTCAGGTCAACAATGGCGAAGGAAGGGCGGCGCCTCCCTTCCTCCATCAAAGAAGGCGGATCCTCACATGGTGAGGATCCGGGGGTTCACATATATAGAAAATATCTTCTTCTTTTTCCTTCCTCATCTAAAAATTAAGATGGCAAGATACACCTTGTTCATTTTACGGAAGTGAATAGAAACACAACCATACATAATTTTTAGATAGATGCTGTGAAACACAACACCCTACCCGTACGTGGGGTTGAATGACAAATTGACAAAAATAACAAGTGAGATGATCATTAACCATTGAGAAAATTTTGAGGTGGCTGAGGGATATTATATTTGCATGTTTAGTCTCAGATTCACACCCATGTTTCAAGTGTTCAAGAAAATCTGAGTCCTTATCTATTTTATAGCTAAAGCAATGAATATTCAAGCCAATGGCAAAATGTTTTGAACCCTAGACAAAAGATTCATTATTGTGAGAACCACAACATACAGAAGCATATGCTGAACCAGGAAATGGTCTAATGCATGCAGCGGCCACGTGTAAAACTTATATACAAAATGTGAGACTACAAAATGGTCAAAGCGGTGAGAGTTAATGTTTTCTCACAAGTGAATAAAAAATTGTATGCAGGCAGCCATGCACTGCTTTTCATTATATGCATGTTGGAGCTTCTCTTCCGCACTGCTCAAATAATGATCTTTAGGATTAGCAAACCCAGTTATTGTTTTAACCTTCCTCCACGTGAGCCATCGAAGTAACTTTAAACCTTTCCATGCCATTAAAAAAGAATAGGTAGCATCAATAGATAGGAAAGACATAGCTACCATCTAGTCTATCAAAGTTACATCATCACTCAGAAGGCTCATAAGCGATTTACTTGACCTATCTTGATGATACTGAGGAGAAATCTCTGTCAGAATCACTAGATAATTTAGCATATAATTCAAGGCCCATTACATTCTCATCGCGGAGGACATAGTAAGGAGGTAGCTATCAAGAAATAAATTTTTAAAAAATTAATACTAAGCAAGCATCACTTGTAGATAACAATACAGTGTATTATTGCAATACATGTGAAACATATCCAAGTATTATAGTTCAGGTGTGACTAAACTTAATTTCTCATGCGCCTTCCAAGATGGATGGTCGAAGTGCTGAACAATGAAAAATGGTTCGGTGCACAGGAAACTTCTACTTACGTCTGCATTGGAATTCAGTAAAAAGTATGTGTCAGAAATTTCAAATGCAGGGCTGCTTCGTCAAATATATATTGCATAAACCAAACAGAGATTTAAGTTTGAGTCTGAGCAACGTAATACCTGAAATACCCATGCCTTTGATTTTGTCTCAGGTGTCATCATCATCTTTCATATCTTGTTCATCATTGTCTAGGTTGGTACTGAATGAGTTGGGAGTCTTGGAGATAAACTTGGATTTGCTTGGAGTGCGGGCGTCCACATACCCGATGTGTTGGATCTTGGGCCAATCTGAGCCATCCGGGAGGCATTTCCGGAGTAGCTGCTCGCTGGCAACGATTTCTAGCTTCTTCAGAGTGAGAAATTGGGCTGCCCTTGTTCTCCTCCAGAAAACCACTGCGGAAGCGACTCCATGGTGTCATCTTCAAGCTCTTGGAATTGTAGCGAAGAAAGGTTTGAAATGCCACCTAGTGTTTCCAGGCTGCCGCAATTTTTTATGAACAACTTTTTCAAACAAGTGGCGTGGTGACCAAGGAAGGCAGGAAGATGCCGTAACTTTGGGCAGTCATAGAGTACCAAGTCTGTCAAGTAGGGAAAGATTCTAATGCCGTGCTCCTCCTCCTCCCACTGCCATGTCTCCCAGTTGTGCATGTTTTCAAATCTCAGATCTGTCAACTTGGGGAACAAAACTCTTCCTCCGCCGCGATCAGCTTCGTATCCCAAAATTCGGGTCCTATGGTTACGATTTCGGGTGCCACTTCTATCTCAAGGCAGTCCAAACTGGGGAGCTTTCCAAGAGGTGGGAGTTGTGCACATCTGCTACAATTTATGAGAGCTAACCGTCTTAGATCTTGAAGGTGCGAGCCAACGCTACCATTGCTTACCATCCAACTGGGGTAATGGAGGCCGAAGAAACCATCAATTTCAAGAATTTGCAGAGATGGTGATGGACAGAGTGCCACCTCGAAAACCTCCTCAATCCTCTTTGTCTCTTCCTCTCCATATCCAGCTTCAGCTGACGTGCAGCGAAGGTATAGTCTCTCGAGGTTTGCCTTATTTTGCAGTATGCTACCTTGCCTTACAGTGGCCCCGGTCCATGCCCTCTCCAATTTACAATATCCAGAAACCTAAGCTGGGTCAAAGATCTCATTTCTTCCAAGGTACACCAACTATGGCGAGATTGTCGGTGGCTCCGATTGCCATTGTTCACCACGAATCCATTTAAAAAGTTAAGATTGTGCAGCCTCCCAACTTCTGCGGGTATAGCTTCCAATTTTGTGCCCCCAAGATGGAGGCATCTTAGATTGCGTAATTTCCCGATGGCTCTAGGAAGATTACGCAGCTCTCTGCAGTCATAGAGGATCAAGAATTGCAGATTTACTAGGTTCCCTATGCTCTTTGGTAGCTCGATTATATCTGACCAGGAGAGATCAAAGAACCTTAGCTGTACGAGAACTCCCAAAGATTCCGGTAACCTACTGATCCTCGATTTTTGAAGCATAAGGACTCTTAGATACTTTTTGCTCTTAATCAGATCATTGACGTCATTTTCTTCCATTGCTAATCCTTCTAGCATCAGAGTTCTCAAAGAGTCGTCCCTTCTGGTTGCATCGACCACTACTTTGGACTTCTCTCTGAAACTACCGCACATAGGCGACGCAGCTTCACTGAGGAGGAACTACCCGTTGTTCATTTGCATCTCCCATAACAAAGAACTCGTCTTGTGTTAAGAAACGAGCAAGAGACCGCAGTTTGTCATGCATGGTGCACCCTGCTTGATCATAATATCGAGGATCTGGTTGTAGAAGGCTTCTCTGAACCAACTCCCTGAAATAACCATCACCTATCACTTCCAGCATGGTATCTCCTTCGGCTCTAACAAATCCTTCAGAGATCCAACATTGAACAACCCAAGATCTCACGTCTACATAACCCTCAGGAAATATAGACCAGTAAAGAAAGCAATGCTTCAGGTGGGATGGTAGGTCCTCATAGCTCAGGTACAAGACCCCTTCCACCCCTTCAGGAAGCTTGCTCAAAGACCAAGCAGAGCTTTTCAGGACTTCCTTCCATGCCTTCATAGTCTTGTCCTTCGTGCACAGAACCCCTCCAACAGTCTTGATGGCAAGCGGGAGACCGCCACATTTCTCAACTATCTGCTTCCCGATTTCATCTACATTCTCCATTTCTCCCTCCTCACCACCCAACTCCACCTTCTTACAAAGCAATTCCCAGCCTTCTTCGGGAGACATCAGTTCCACCGGATGGATAGGCGCTGCGTTCATCCCTCTGGCGACAGCTTCATTCCTCGTTGTAATTAATATTCTACTGCCACTCGCACCACTTTGCAAGGGATTTCTTAGCAAATCAGTCCATACTCGTGCGCTCCATATATCATCCAAGATAATCAAGAATTTCTTATCTCTAATAGCACTTTCAAGCTTGGGCTCGAGATGAGTTCTACTATAAGTCTCATGGCAATCAACATTTAAGCTATTAAGGATATCTCTCAGTACACGAATATCTGCAAATTCTTTTGAGACACAAACCCACGCCCTCAAAGGGAAACTGGCTTTTATCTCTTCATCATTATATGTTTTGAGCTAGGGTGGTCTTGCCTATTCCCCCGGTCCCCGTAATAGCAAGTACTTGAATGTGTTTTTGAGTTTCCTTGGTTAACACATGCACAAGTTTTCTTTATCCTCAACAATCTTCATTCCAACAATATCAGACTCAACCAAAGGAGATGTTATACGACTTATTCCACCAGAAGTAGTACTTGATGAAGTGGATGATGATGGTAACTGGAATTGTGCTCTTTCTTTATTGATATCCTCTAGCCTATCATTGATACTTTTAATTCTTTTACCAATACTGTGGCGAACTGATAACTGAGCAAAGCAGGAACAAAGCAAGGGAAGGTTTGGGCGTACCAGCAATGTTTTTGTTTGATATTCATCGATGGTATCATCTGCATCATACATGACATCCTTTAGTCGGGCCAACCATTGTTGAAGGACAGGGTCATCAATCGCCATCTTCTCAGCAACCCCAAGGACTCCCATAATCAATCTTGTCTTGTTATATAGTTTTTGAAGTTCTCCTTTCAGCTGTGACAGCATCACGAATTCATCGCTAATCAAGATAGCTAACCTCTCAGCAAACATTCCTACGAACGCTTCAAGAACCATTGCTACCCCGTTATCTAGTCTCTCAAGGAAGAAGTGGGGTTTTAGCTCAGGAGGGCAAGTAATGAAATCTTTGTTGGAGTTCACAATTCCTTCCGAAGCATGTATATGTTTTTTCTGGCCACTGGCATGAGTGCTTTCTTGTCGTGAAGTAACTAGTTTATTTAATATGAAGACTATAGGAGCAGAGTCTCCACGCCACCGGAGAGCATTCCCACCACCCATCCTTGGACGCGCTATCCTTTATGGCCTACCTAGACGCGTTATCTTAGCTTGTGGACGTGAAGGTAATTTGATTTTTTTCATTTGCTTCTTTTCCACGAGGGAATCACTTGAGGCCTTGTCACTGGGCCCACAGCTCACATATCTTCGTCACGGTGGTTTGGTTTTTTCCTTTTTGTCTGTTTCCAGCGAAGAATCCATTCCACATGAGACTATAGGAGCAGAGTCTCCACGCCACCGGAGAGAGCATTCCCACCACTCATCCTTGAACGCGCTATCCAATATTGCCTAGACGCGTTATGTTAAATTGTGGACGGGAAGGTATTTGATTTTTTTTTTCATTTGCTTCTTTTCCATACAAGGAATCACTTCTTTCAGATAAGGCCATGTTAGTGCTGTTTTTTCGCATCGTCAAGAATAATTGTTTTTTAGTGCGTCTGCATGCATGATCAATCAATGCATAATGTTCACACTTCTGCGCTCAATTCGGTACAGAAAAACTTTTTTTTAATAAATAAAAGTTACAGGTAAACAAAGAGGTGTGATATCTAAACGCATGGCCCACGTATCTTCGTCATGATGGTGACCATTTTTAAACAAGAATGCACTGGTTCAGCGAAGAATCCATTGCACCTGAGGCAATGATAATTTTAAGAAAGTTACAGAGCTTGATCACTTGATGCATTGATCATAAGTTTCCAAAATTTTCATTTCGGTGCAATAAAATATATTTTATACATCTATTCTTTAAAACTGTTAAACTACTTTGAAGCCTATTTTAAAGGATAATTTTAATATTATATAGAAGATTTACTATTACATCATAGCGCTAATATGCTATGATAGAGATAGATCCTAGAAATTTTTATGTAAAAATTTTACAGCTTTTGGGGGGAAAAAAATAAGGGTCAATGTAAAATGGAACGATAACATTTTTAAGCTTTTAATTTTTGTTCTTTTCCTACTGAATAATCTCTTTCTTTCACACGAGTTAGAGCTAACATATTTTAAATTCTAAGTTGTGGTAAGCTAGGGTTTTTTTTTTTTAAAAAAATATAGGTTTGCCTCTTTCCAAAAGGGAATGTCTTTTTCCGCATGAGGCCTCGTTAGAGTCACCTTTAACACCATTTGCTGATAAAAAGCAACCTCTAAAGTATTGATGCACCAGCTTCCTGTTTTCCACGCGGATAGACTTACCGTGCCCCTCACTTCCCCCTGGACACAAAGCCCACATCTCTGTTTCTCTCTCTCTCCCCCTTCTCATTCTCTCTTACAAAAGAAAATTTTCTCTCTCAACTATCATGATCATATAGAGGAGTTACCATACGGGAAATCGACAAAATTGAGCCGGTAACATTTATTCCACAACATATAATTAACATTCAATTTTGAAATGCTAAAAAAAATTGTTGTATATCAAATTAGGGTGACGTAAGCATATATATTCACTTCCTTAAATTGTTTTAAAAAAAATTAAAAATTTATATGCATAAATATGATATGTATGAATTAGATATTATAATGAAATTATTTATATTTATAACAAAAATAGTTATTTTAAATTAAAATTAAATTTTATCTTAGAATTGATATTTTAATTATATTATAAATTTTGTTCTCATGTAATTATTGATTGTCTTTGTGCTAGATTGGGGATGGTATGAACATGTCTTTCGATAATTAACCTCATTAGATTGCTTCATCATGGCTAGAAACATGATACATGATTTTGTACCATTATAAACTAAAAATATGACATGAGGTTACTGCTTTATTTTCGTAAGAAACTTGATAGCTTGATCAAAAGGCTAGTTATATGAATTGATTACAAAAATTGAAGACCTCATTTATTTTAAGAGGCTAAGCATGAAAGAATATGCCATATCATGATGTGGCTGATCCAACATCGTCAAAGTAAATGGTAAGCAAACGGTAAACTGACGGAGCCCAACCTTGGCCTCGTGGGATGGCCTCGGCCCCCGAGGCAGCCTCGGCCTCCGCCTCGGGCGTCAGCCTCGGCCTCGGCCTCGAGCTTCCATCTTGGTTGGGCCACCGGGGCTGGCAACCCGCTGCCTCAACCACCTGACATGCCCACGTGGCTCACCAACCGTCTGCAGTGGCCACGTGATCCACCACTCGCCTGTAACAGCGCATGGCCATACCCCATAACGGCGTACGCCAGATGCAACCATATCCGCCTACCACCCGCAGCGCCGCACTCGGCAGGTGGAAGGCGAGGCATGATACCTCTGACAGGCGGTTGCGACCCGTCACTGTCAGCCTTGCTTTCCGTCCGTTAGTGGACAAAGGCACCTTGAAGTCAACAACCTTCTGGAAACGAAAAAAGAGACCGTCAGACAGGTATAAAGGCACACACATACAGCGAGGGAGGATCCTGAACTCTGGTTTTCTAGCTCATTTCTGCTAGTTAACTCTTGTCTGTTCCCGAGTCGCTGACTTAAGCGTCGGAGGGTCCCCATCGGAGCATCCGGTCTTCGGGGACTTTCTTGCAGGAGCCCACCAAGGAAGATCTCCATTTCCTAGGAGTTCAAAGAAGGTGACTTGGCGTCAACAGATTGGTGCGCAGGAAGGGGTGTGAAAAAGAGAAAAGCATCGAACCTGTCAGCGGCAACTTCTCTTTTCCCGAGCTCTCAAGCAATGGTGACGACTCGTGCGCAAGAAGTCTCCACTAGTCACGTCGGGGGGCAGCGTCAAGGTGCTGACCCGCTAGCGATCGGCCCATCCGCTCCCCTGGCCGACATCCCTGCACCACCACCGTAGCAGCTTCAAGAAGATCGGCTTGCCGCCCTCGCTATGCAAGCCCAGTCTTTGGTGGCGGCGGTCCAAGTCCTGTAGCAGCAATCGGCGGCCGCGCAGCAGCCGGAGCCACTCCCGTCAGTTCCAGGAGTGGTCCAACCCAGCAACATTCTTCTCGGGGGAGATCTCCCGTCTGAGAAGCTCGCCACCATCGTACTCCACCCAGGTCTCATCGCCGGGAGGCCTCCAAGAGGCCCTGGTCACCGTCTCGCCATGCCAGTGCTTCTCCTAGGCGACGACATGGGAGGGAGGCGGAGCGCCCCCGTCAGTATCACCGCCATTCTTCCCCCTCCTCAGAATCCTCTAGGGAGGGGTCCTATGATGGCCGAATAGTCCGCTGGGCTAAATATCGGCTCGATGAGTACAACCAATGGCTGGAGGAGTTTAGCCGCAGGATCACCAACCCACCAAAGGTGGACTATGACAGCCGGCCATCGCTATCTCACCGTATCATGAAGGAGCCAATATCAACCTGGTTCTGTCTTCCTCAACTGGACCCGTACGACGGGACCACCGATCCTCTGGACCATTTGGAGAGTTACAAGGTCCTCATGCAGGTCAAGGGGGCAACCGACTCAATCCACTGCATCGCCTTCCCCGCCACCTTGAAGAAGACTGCTTGAGCTTGGTACTCCCCCCTGCTGCCGCGGAGTATCAGCTCCTTCCGCCAGCTGGAGAGGGCCTTTCTGGCCCATTTTGATGCCTACCGGAAGATTCCAAGAGCAGTCTTTTCTTCGTCTAGCAAAAGGGTGGCGTGTCCCTGCAGGACTACGTCACTCGGTTCAAAGAGGTAACCCTAGAGGTCTACAACGTCGAGGACTCTGTGGCCACTTTGGCCTTGAAGCGGGGGCTCCGCTCCTTCCGCTTTGCATATTCCCTTGACAAGAAGCCGCCCGACTCCTATGCTGAGCTCTTGAGCCGGGCCCAAAAGTACATTCGCACCGATGAGGCCGACTCCTCCCGGCGCGAGGCTAACAGAAGCACCACTAAGAAGTCGGCCCGTCCAGAGCCTACTGAAGTTCGTCTCAGGAGGCCCGAGCCTCCTCGCCGACCAGATAACTATCTCGGGCTCCCGCGCCAAGGGACGACCCGTTCACTCCTTTGCTTGCTCCCATCTCCCATATCTTGCTTGAGATCGAGGGTGAGTCGTACCTACCACGCCCTCCCCGCTGAACTAAAGACCCCCGCAACAAGAACTTGTACTGGCTCTACCATCGGGACCACGGCCACAACACCAACAACTGTTGCCAACTGAAGAAGGCTAGAGGACCTCATCCAGCGAGGCCACCTGGGGAAGTTCGTTCAGAGGAACAACTCGAGTGCTTCTGGCCCGTCGGCACCTCCACCACCGATGATCGACAATGCTCCAATCGAGAAGATGTTGGCGATGATTTCCTGGGGGCAGGCGGCCATCTAAGAGGCCAAGGGGGGAGGAGGGCTAGAGGCTGTAATTCCCTTTTCCAAAAGGGACCTAGAGGGGGTAGTCAACAAAAATGATGACAGCGTCGTTGTCCATGACGATCGCTAAGCATCCTGTAAAAAGAATCCTGGTTGACAGTGAAAGCTCGGTGGACGTTTTGAGTTACGATGCTTTTGTTCGTATGAACCTATCTCCCGACCTACTCTGACCTGTCACCACGCCCTTGATGGGTTTCACCGAAGACTCTGTAAGGGTCGAGGGAGATATCACTCTCCCTGTCATGGCTGGGATGCCCCCCATCAAAGTACAGTTTTCATGAGCTTTCTTATGGTCTGGGTGCCCCTTGCCTACAATGCCATACTTGGAAGGCCCAAGCTTAACCTCCTGGATGCCGTTATCTCCACCAAAAGGCTCCTGGTAAGGTTCCCTACCAGCGAGGGGGTCGGGGAGATGCGGGGAGAGCAGAACCCGCCACCACTTTGCTACCACATGGCTCCCAGTCCACAGGGGGCAGTATCTGCACCTGCACCAGAAGCACTGGACCCCTGGGACTCAAAGAGGAGGGGGAACCGGCCGAGCACCTGCTAGCCTTCCCTTTGGGGGAGGATCCAGCGCAGACCATCCAAGTTGGGGCCCTGCTTCCGGAGGAAGCCGCAACCAGCTCCTCTCTTTCCTGCGAGCCAATGCTGATATCTTCGCCTGGTCGACGTCCGACATGCCAGGCATTCCGGAGGAGGTAATCACCCACCAACTTAACATCAAGCCGGAGTGTCGACCCATTTGGTAGAAGAAGAGGAGCTTCGCCCCAGACAGATAGAAGGCCATAGATGAGGAGGTGCGTAAGTTGGTGGCGGCCGGCCACATTCGCGAAGTGTACTACCCCGACTGGCTAGCGAATGTCGTGATGGTCCGCAAGGCCAGTGGGAACTGAAGGATGTGCGTGGACTTTACCGACCTTAATAAAGCATGCCCTAAGGATAGCTTTTTGCTGCCTCGGATTGACCAGTTGGTAGACGCTACATCCAGTCACGAGACCCTCAGCTTCATGGACACATTCTCGGGGTATAACCAGATCAGAATGGACCCGGCTGATGAAGAGGCGACCTCCTTTGTAACTGAGAAGGGGATATATTGTTACAAGGTGATGCCGCTCGGGTTTAAGAATGCGGGGGCCACCTACCAGAGGTTGATGAACAAGGTCTTTGAGGACCAGATCGGGCGTAATATGGAGGTGTACATGGATGATATGCTGACCAAGAGCGCCCGAGTTACCGACCATATTGCTGACCTAGTAGAGACCTTCGACAATCTCTACCGATATCAGATGAGGCGAACCCCTGCAAGTGTGCCTTCGAGGTTATAGCAGACAAGTTTTTAGGCTTCATGGTGACTCAGTGGGGAATCGAAGCCAACCCCGACAAGATTCGAGCCATTCTGAACATGAGGCCCTCAGCTAACAAAAAGGAGGTGCAGCGCTGACCAGGAGAGTAGCAGCTTTGAGCCGTTTCTTGTCTAAGTCGGCAGAAAGGTATCTGCCTTTCTTCAAGGCGTTGCGCAAGGTCAACAACTTCGAGTGGATGAAGGAATGCCAGGAGGCCTTCGAAGGGCTGAAGAAATTTTTATCTACTCCTCCACTGTTGTCCAAGCCAAGAAGCGGGGAGGAGCTCTTTCTATATCTCACAGTCTCCCCCAAGGCTGTCAGTTCCGTGCTCGTCTGCATGGATGCCGATGAAGCATAGAAACCAGTCTACTACACCAGCAAGGTACTCCATGATGCCGAGATCAGGTACTCCCGGACTGAGAAAATTATCTTACCTTGATCGTCTCCGCTTAACGCTTCCGACCATACTTCCAAGCTCATCCGATCGTGGTGCTCACGGACCAGGCCCTTCGGACCATCTTGTCCTGTCCTGACACTTCTGGTCGGTTGGCCAAGTGGGCCATCAAGTTGGGGGAGTTTGACTTGTCCATTCGGCCGAGATCTGCAATGAAGTCCCAGGTGTTAGCCGATTTCTTGGTCAAGTGCACTTGGGCCGAGGAGCATCCGGAGGAGTCGCACCCGGAGGCGCGCATGGAGTCCCCCATGGTTGAGGGGCGGAAAAGGAAGATTGGATCCTTCATGTAGACGGAGCATTGAATTCTCAGGGGAGCGGGCTAGACTCATTCTTGCAAGCCCCGAGGGGGAGGTGATGGAGTATGCCCTTCGATTTCTTTTCCCAGCCACCAACAACCAGGCAGAGTATGAAGCCTTGTTGGCAGGGATGAAGCTAGCCAAGGAACTCGGTGCGGAGCGTCTGAGGGCCTTCACGAACTCTCAGCTTGTCTCTGGGCAGGTCAATGGGGAATATGAGGCCCGAGACCCTACTATATCCCATGTTCTAAGCAAAGTGCAATCCCATGCCTCTCAGTTTTTCAACTTCCATGTCAGTTACATTCCCGAGCAGAGAATGTCAGGGCTGATGCGCTGTCCCGCTTGGCCACTTCAGCCGATGGGACCTTGGGAAGGACGTATGTAGAGCACCTGCAAGTCCCGAGCATTGAGGTAGCGAAGGAGGCTCTGCCGATCGAGCAGGAGCCCTCTTGGATGGATGCCTACATCCGATATTTGACTAATAGCGCCCTTCCTGAAGACCCCGCTGAGGCCAGGCTGCTCAGATGGTGGGCCCCAAAGTTCCTGATATTGGACGGGAGGCTCTACCGAAGGTCGTTCTTGTACTCGATCCTCAAATGCGTCGGCTCCACGGAAGCTGATTACATCCTGCAAGAAATCCATGAGGGCATCTGAGGAAGTCATCTGGGGGGATAGAGCCCTAGCCTACAAAGCCCTGCGGCAGGGGTACTACTAGCTAACCATGAGGGAGGATGCGGCCGAGCTCGTCAAGAAGTATGATAGCTGCCAGTGCCATGCCAACATCCAGCGGCAGCCGACGTCTCAGCTGACCCTCCTGGCGGCACCTTGGCCCTTCGCCCAGTGGGGTATGGACATTTTGGGACCGTTCCCTCCAGCCTCTGGTCAGCGCAAGTTCCTGCTGGTGGCCGTTGACCACTTCACCAAATGGATTGAGGCCGAGGCACTCGCCAAGATCACCGAGGGCAAGGTGAGGTCCTTCTTCTGGAAGTCCATAATATGCCGGTTCGGGCTACCACATACCCTGGTCATCGACGATGGTCGGCAGTTTGATAATGCATCCTTCCGAGGATTCTGCACCGAGCTAGGCATCCATCAGTGGTTTACCTTCATTGGGCATCCCCAGACCAATGGAGCGGCCGAGGTGACCAACCGCATCATTCTTCAAGGATTGAGAGCTCGGCTAGATGATTGCAAAGGACGGTGGGTGGAGGAGCTCCCCAATGTGCTGTGGGCCTACCACACCATGCCGCGAGCCCCCACTGGGGAGACTTCCTTCAGCCTCATCTTCGGATCTGAAGCAGTCATTCCTGTAGAGATCAGCTCCCCGAGCCCTAGGGTGGAGGCATATAGCGAGGAAGACAATCCAAACCAGTTGCGGGCCAACCTTGACCTCGTGGAGGAGGTCCGAGACAGAGCACAACTTCGGATGGCAGCCTACCAATAGCGAACGGCCAGGTATTACAATGCTTGCATCTGCCCTAAGACCTTTTTACTGGAGGACCTAGTTCTTCGGCGAGATGAAGTTTCAAAACCCACGGAGGGAGGCAAGTTAGCGCCAAACTGGGAGGGACCCTATCGAGTTGCTGAGGCACTCCACCACGGAGCATACAAAATTGAAGGGCTGGATGAAAAGCCACTCCCACGGATGTGGAACGCCAACAACCTCCGTCGGTATTATCAGTAGTGTACCCTCTCTTTACATTAAATTCCATGCTTGCATTCTCTTGTGCTCTCGCCCCGCACTTGATATTAATAAACGAGTTTAAGTAACCTAGCTTTTCAGCAAAAAGCTCGAGGCCAGCTCGGCATAGAAAGTCCAATGTATCATTGGCACTGAAGACCGATGTACCATCGGCACCGAAGATCGTTGTACCATCGGCTCCCAAAAGCCTGAGGCCAGCTCGGCACAGAAAGTCAGTGTACCATTGGCACTGAAGACCAATGTACCATCAGCACCGAAGACTGGTATACCACCAGCTCCCAAAAGCCCAAGGCTAGCTCGGCACAGAAAGTCCAATGTACTATTGGCACTAATGACCGATGTAACATCGGCACCGAAGACCGGTGTACCATCGGCTCCCAAAAGCTCAAGGCCAGCTCGGCATAGAAAGTCCAATATACCATTGGCACTGAAGACCAATGTACCATCGGCACTGAAGACCGGTGTACCACCGGCTCCCAAAAGCCCAAGGCCATCTCGGCACAGAAAGTCCAATATACCATTGGCACCGAAGACCAGTGTACCATCGGCACCGAAGACCGATGTACCATCGGCTCCGAAAAGCCTGAGGCCAGCTCGGCACAGAAAGTCCAATGTACCATTGGCACTGAAGACCGATGTACCATTGGCACCGAAGATCGGTGTACCACCGGCTCCCAAAAGCCTGAGGCCAGCTCGGCACAAAAAGTCCAATGTACCATTGGCATTGAAGACCGATGTACCATCGGCACCGAAGACTGATGTACCATCGGCTCCCAAAAGCCTAAGGCCAGCTCGGCACAGAAAGTCCAATGTACCATCGGCATGGAAGACCAATGTACCATCGGCACTAAAGATCGGTGTACCATCGGCTCCCAAAAGCCCGAGGCCAGCTCGGCACGGAAAGTCTAATGTACCATTGGCACTGAAGATCGATGTACTATCGGCACCGAAGACTAGTGTACCACCGGCTCCCAAAAGCCCGAGGCCAGCTCGGCACAAAAAGTCCAATGTACTATTGGCACTGAAGACCGATGTACCATCGGCACCGAAGACCGGTGTACCACCGGCTCCCAAAAGTCCGAGGCCACTCAGCACAAAAAGTCCAATGTACCATTGGCACTGAAGACCGATATACCATCGGCACCGAAGACCGGTGTACCATCGGCTCCCAAAAGCCCGAGGCCAGCTCGGCACATAAAGTCCAATGTACCATTGGCACTGAAGATCGATGTACCATTGGCACTGAAGACCGGTGTACCATCGGTACCGAAGATCGGTGTACCATCGGCTCCCAAAGCCTGAGGCCAGCTCGGCATAAAAAGTCCAATGTACCATTAGCACTGAAGACCGATGTACCATCGGCACCAAAGACCGGTGTACCACCAGCTCCCAAAAGCCCGAGGCTAGCTCGGCATAGAAAGTCCAATGTACCATGGCACTGAAGACCGATGTACCATCGGCACCAAAGACCGATGTACCATCGGCTCCCAAAAGCCCGAAGCCAGCTCGGCACAGAAAGTTCAATGTACCATTGGCATTGAAGACCGATGTACCATCGGCACCGAAGACCGGTGTACCATCGGTTCCCAAAAGCTCGAGGCCAGCTCGGCACAAAAGTCCAATGTACCATTTGCACTGAAGACCGATGTACCATCGGCACTGAAGATCGATGTACCATTGGCTCCCAAAAGCCCGAGGCCAGCTCGGCACAGAAAGTCCAATGTACCATTGGCATGAAGACCGATGTACCATCAGCACCGAAGACCGGTGTACCACCGGCTCCCAAAAGCCCGAGGCCAGCTCGGCACAGAAAGTCCAATGTACCATTGGAACTAAAGACCTATGTACCATCGGCACCGAAGACCGATGTACCACCGGCTCCCAAAAGCCTGAGGTCGATGTTCCATCGGTCCCCAGAAGCCCGAGTCTTCCTCGGCGTCCTGAGGCCGATGTTCCATCGGTCCCTAGAAGCCCGAGTCTTCCTCGGCGTCCTGAGGCCGATGTTCCATCGGTCCCCAGAAGCCCGAGTCTTCCTCGGCTTCCTAAGGCCGATGTTCTATCGGTCCCCAGAAGCCCGAGTCTTCCTCGGCTCTCCCCGGGGTTCCGACCCTACTTAGCTAAATTGAAGTCGCTCGCGAGTGGGTAAAAGCTGCCCCTCGGTGCCGATGAGGCCCCTAGGGGTCCCACGTCAGCAATCCAAGGACTAAAAGCGACACATTGAAGTTAGCCAAAAACAATTTAAATTGATTATAAAGTGTTTACAGAATGCCGATTGAGTCGGACTTAGTACAAAAATAAGAAGAAAAATAGTGCAAAATCAAGGGTTGGCCGCGGGCTCATCATCGGAGGGGCCCCCCTCGGACCCTTGGTCCGGCACGATATCCTTGGCATGAGGGAGGTCCAAGACTCGAGCCGCTTTCTCTCTAGCATCGCGGAACCCTTGGAGGTAGGCATCCGCAGTGGCCTCGGCTAACTCATCGGTGAAGCGTTCCGAGGCTCGGAACTCCTCCACGGCCGCTACGGCCCTGGCCTCGGTGGCGGCCCCCACCTTGGCAACCCTGGCCTCTTTCTCCGTGACCAGAGAGACTGCCATCCTTTCTACCTCCTTGGTGTGCTCCGCTTCTTCCTCGGCATGCCTTGCCTTGTCTTCAGCCGACTGGATGGCTGAGTTCAGCTTGGCGATATGGAGGTTTCGGGCCTCGATGGAACTTTCGGCCTCGCAGAGCTGGCTGAGTGCCGCCCAAAGTCGGCTAGCTTTGGCCGCCACTTGGCTCTCGGCCTCCCTCGCCTCGGCAGCTTGGTTGGCTCTCGCCACCTCCAAGGCCCTCTATGCCGCCTCCAAGGCTCTTTCTGCTATCTCGGTCCGGGCCTGGGCCTCCTCGGCGTCCCGACGGGTCTGGCGGATGGTGGCCTCCCATTCGTCGAGCACCTCCCTGGTGGCTCCTAGGGAGTTTGTCACCTGCATTTTAAAGGTCAGTCATGCAAACCATTGGGTATTTGAGGCTAAGGGTAAAAGGTCACTTACCCGGACGACGACCGAGAAGGCCTCCCTGAAGAACCTATTCGCCCCTAGATGCCTGAGCTCCTCCTGGAACTCTAGCAGGATGACCTGGGACATGAGCCGCTCCGCTCGGCGCCCATCATTCATCAAGGAAAATCCATGGGGGGTCAGTTCAACCCTACTCCCCTCGGTGGCTTCGGTGCACTCAGGTTTGGTGTGCGGGGGGCTACCTACCGGCACTTCCTCTGGGGGTGGGCTCGTCGCCGCTGATAGCCCCGTGCTTTGGCCCTGCTTTGCCACCGCCAGAGTTGGCTCGGCGGGTGCTTGGGGCTCCTCTGTTGCCCCCTCAACCCTCGCCTCCTTCGAAGGGGTGTCGGCTAACAAGTCCACGGCCGAGGCAGTTGGAGGCTCTTGTTCTCAGGAGGCAGGAAGACCCGCACCGTTGGACTCTTGGGCACCGGAAACTACTACCCCTCGCTCGGCCCTGCCTCGGCCCTCATCCTCTTGATGGCGGCCTTCCTAAGCTTGGCAGTCGGACCTTCATTGTTGCGCGACATCAGTCAGAGTAAAAAAAAAAGGAAGAAGGAAGTTTGGCTAAGTACGGGGACGTCTGCTACTCACCGCTTCGGGTGGTGAGGCCCGCCAGCCGGAGATTGTCCTCCGACAAGAGCAGGTTGTACCTGGGGATGTCGATGGTCAACAGCTGCCCAGTGCTTCTTTGTCTCCAGGGAGTATGGTGGAGTTCATATTGGGCCGAAGGTCAGGGTCCCCCCACCCAGGCTTAACTTGGTCAAGGTCCGCAAAAAAGAACTAGGACTTCCATCCCTTGACGGAAGAGGGGAGGAGTAGCCTGAGGACACGACCGGGTCGGGGTTGGAATAGCCACCAACCCGCCTGCTGCCTAAGTGTTGAAAGTTATTGAAAAATTATATGCCCCAATCCTTTTGATTTTGATGATTACCAAAAGCCATTAAGTACACTAAAAGATGTAATGAGTTTATTTACATGAGCAATGAATTTATTTTGAACAATCAATGAGAATGTTAAAGTTTGACTTTAATCATTTTGAAAGTAACTTTAAGCTCAATGTTTAAGCTTTCAAAAAGAAATTTTATAATTCATATTTTAATCAATGAGTTTTTGGAATATTCTTGAATTAATTCTTAATGTCAATTTTATTGAATTCAAGTCAAAAATGATTTAAAATGAATCTGGAACGATTTTAAAGTCAATCAGAAAATTTCTGATTTTTGATACGTTCCGGAGCCGACTCTTGAGTTTCAGAGTCGACTCCACTCAGAGTACAGAAATGTATCTGTCGAGTCGACCCACGAATTTCTCGAGTCGACCCCCGATTCTGTCGAGCCGACTCCATGACTGTGTGAGTCGACTCCGCTCAGACACCAGAGGTGTGTTTTTCTGAGCACTTCGCGAGTCGACCCCAACTTTTCATGAGTCGACCCCCGACTGTCAGGAGTCGACACTTTACTTTTGGTGAGTCGACCCTTTGACTTTCTGAGCATTTCTATTTTTGGTATCACGAGCTTCGAGCCGACTCGGGAAAAGCATGAGTCGACTCCAGCAAATCTGGGCGATTTTTTCGGATGCCAACTCAGCTCCAACGGTAAGATTTTTAATTAACGGCTATTTTTCTTTGTTCTAACGGCTATATTTTGCAGAATCTATAAATAGAGAAGCCGTTTTCAAATCAAAGAGACAAATAGAGATATTTATTTCAAAGAAAAAGAAGAGAAAAATCGGAAAAACAGAGCTTCAGTTGAAAAAATCCGTGATTCAAAATAGAGTGAAAGAAAGAGTGTGAAATCAAAGGAAGCTCCTTCTGTGCTCAAGCTCAACATCCAAGGAAGCTTCAGAAGAAAATCCAAGTGCTATTCAAGAGCATCTCAAGAGATTTTCAACACTCAAAGAAAAGAGGAAAAGCCCAAATCAACTCCAACACTCATTCCGTGAAGAATCCGAGCTGAGGCCGATTCTACACTTCAAAGGAGTTGAAGAAAAGAAGAAAAGCTCAAAGCCAACCAACTGCAAATCAGGCTTTCTAAACTTATTCTTACATTTGTTTATCTGCTCATTAAGGAGCTTTGTAACTAAAAAACAATATTTCTATTCTTTGTGTCTAGTTCAATCTGGGGGATTGAACTAGAGGAGGTAGTCTTACCTCGGTTCAAGCTTGGTTAAGCTTGGGTTAGGGTTTTTGTGCTGGTGAGCCCTTGAAAACCAGCTGGGTTCGTTGTGCGCCCGGGAAAACAACAAGTTTGAGTTGTGAGCTTGTAAAACAACTCTGCTGTAATCTAGGGTGATTATAGTGTGGACCCAAGTGAATCTTGGGAGTGGACGTAGGTGTTGGATACACCGAACCAC
The DNA here is from genome assembly GCA_900491605.1 of Calamus simplicifolius. Taxonomy (NCBI): domain Eukaryota; kingdom Viridiplantae; phylum Streptophyta; class Magnoliopsida; order Arecales; family Arecaceae; genus Calamus; species Calamus simplicifolius. The sequence continues at coordinate 696,418 of UESW01004284.1, forward strand.
TATAAAATCTTTGTGTTTGCCGTGTCTATTGTCTCTTCTCTATCTCTATTTTATTCACTGCACTTTATTTTACTTTGCATTTGCCTTCATTCATCTCAAGCAAACTATTTAAAAGGCTAATTTTTAAAGAACCCAATTCACCCCCCCCCTCTTGGGTTGTCATCTGGGCCAACAATTGGTATCAGAGCTAGTGCTCATTAGATTTTGATCACACGATCAAGAGCTAAAGTTCCAAATGGCAACACAAGTTGGTTCTTTGCTGAAGGTCATTCTACGAATAGACCTCCACTTTTTAATGGCTCAAATATTCTTATTGGAAAGCTAGAATGAGGATATTCATTCAAGCTTCTGATTATGAGCTATGGGGTGTTATAATTAATGGACCTAGTACACCCACACATGTTATTGATGGCACTATTGTTCCTAAGCCCGAAAGGGACTGGAATGATAATGATAGGAAAATGGCACAGCTTAATGCTAAGGCCATGAATGTTTTATATTGCTCCTTAGATGCTAATGAATTCAATAGAATCTCCACTTGTAATTCCGCAAAGGAGATTTGGGATAGATTAGAGGTTACCCATGAGGGTACCAACCAAGTAAAAGAATCTAAAATTAATATTCTTGTTCACAAATATGAGTTGTTTAGCATGGAACAATCTGAAACCATTGCATGCATGTACACTAGATTTACAGATATTGTAAATGGTTTGAAAAGTCTTGGTAAGACATATACTAACTCTGAACTTGTTCGAAAAATTCTTAGGTCATTACCAAGATCATGGGAAGCAAAAATGACTGCAATCCAAGAAGCTAAGGACCTCAACACTTTACCCTTAGAGGAGCTTCTAGGATCCCTTATGACCCATGAGCTGACTATGAGGCAGCATGTTGAGGAGGATTCAAAGAAAAAGAAAGTGATTGCCCTCAAAGCTGCAAAAGAAGAAGAGAGCAGCAGTGATGATGATGATGATGATGATGAAGAGACTGCTCTCTTAGCAAAGAAATTTAAGAGATTTATGAGGAGAAAGAAACCCTTCCACAAGAAAAAATTTGGAGCAAGTGGGAAGGAGAAAAGGATAAGATAAGGACAAGGACAAAGAAAAAGAGAAAGACCCCTTGACTGCTATGAGTGTAATAAACCGGGGCACTTTAGAATGAATGTCCTAATTGAAGAAAGCCTACAAAAAGAAAAAGAAGGCTTATATGGCGACTTGGAGTGATAGCGAGGAATCTTCTTCCGAAGAAGAAGAACAAAAGGAAGTCGCAAACGTATGCTTTATGGCGGACGACAACGATGAGGTAAGTTCCGACAACCCTTGCGATGAATTTGCTTTTGATGAACTTTTTGATGCTTTAATGAACTTGTTGGGGATTTCAAAATTTTGAAAAAGAAATACAAGTTTTTGAAAAATGAAAACTTAACTTCATTCAAGAAAAGAAAATCTTAACAATGAAATTAAGAAACTTAAATCTGAAAATGAAATTTTAATGAATGAAAAGGAATCAATCTCAAATGAAAAAGATAAACTAAAGAATGAGGTTGAAAAACATAAAAACATAGTTGATAAGTTTACATTAAGTTCAATTAAATTAGACATGTTATTAAATAGTCAAAAAGCAGTTTTTGACAAAGCCGGATTAGGATATAACACTTTAAGAAAACAAAAATCACTTAAAAATATTTTTGTAAGTGCTGGCCAAAGTAATTTTACATGCTTTAAATGTAATCAAAAAGGACATAAATCTTATGAATGTAAAATTCTAAACCTAATAAAAACTTAAATGTTAAAGGAAAGAAAATATGGGTTCCGAAAGGAACAATATTTGTTGCTACTAACCATGAAGGACCCAAGAAAGCTTGGGTACCTAAACATAAAGTTTGATTCATTGCAGGAATGTCTTGTGGCCAAGAGATCAAAGAGAAAGTGGTATCTTGATAGTGGCTGCTCAAGACATATGACGGGTGACAAAGAAGAATCACCCTTGAAGAAAAGAAAGGAGGAGTTGTTACATTTGGCGACAATGGCAAAGGCCAAATCTTGGGGTTTGGTAACATTCAAATAACTCCCTCCACATTTATTGAAAATGTACTTTATGTTGATGGTTTAAAACATAACTTAATTAGTATAAGTCAATTATGTGACAAAGGTTTTAAAGTATCTTTTGAATCTTCTTTATGCACTGTAGCTAATCCCATTGATAATAGCATTGTTTTTTATTGGAAATAGAAATGGCAATGTATATATGATTGACTTAGACAATTGTCTACTAATAATCATTGCTTAGTTGCTAATAATGCTAATATGAATGAGATTGGTTGGTTGTGGCATCGAAGATTAGGTCACGCAAGCACACACTTGATTTCAAAACTAATTAGAATGGATTTAGTAAAAGGTTTACCTAAATTAGATTTTGAAAATAACAAAATATGTGATGCATGTCAGTTTGGAAAACAAACAGAAGTTCTTTCAAATCTAAAAATATTGTTTCAACTTCTAGGCCATTAGAGCTACTTCACATGGACCTTTTTGGACCAACTAGAACCACAAGTCTAGGAGGAAAGAAATATGGTCTTGTGATAGTAGATGATTACTCTAGATTCACTTGGGTAATGTTTTTAGCTCACAAAGATGAGACTTTCTCGATATTCATGAAATTCTTCAAGAAAGTAACAAATGAGAAAAACACTACCATAGTGTCTCTAAGAAGTGATCATGGAACTGAATTTGAAAATCACTTATTTGAAAGTTTTTGCAATGAAAATGGTATTAATCATAATTTTTCTGCACCTAGGACCCCACAACAAAATGGTGTAGTTGAAAGGAAAAATAGGACTCTAGAAGACATGGCCCGTACCATGCTATGTGAAAGTAAACTCCCGAAATACTTTTGGGCGGAAGCTATTAACACAGCATGTTACATCCTAAATAGAGCCTTAATAAGACCTATTTTAAAGAAAACACCTTATGAATTATGGCATGATAGAAAACCCAACATTAAATATTTTCATGCATTTGGTTGTAAATGTTTTGTTCACAATAATGGTAAAAATAATTTAGGCAAATTTGATGCTAAATCTGATGAAGGAATATTCTTAGGATACTCAACAACTAGTAAAGCATATAGAGTATTTAACAAGAAAACTTTAGTTGTTGAAGAATCCATTCATGTAGTTTTTGATGAATCTTTAGCAACTCGTTCCGAAAAATTTGATGATGAGAAGATACAAACATAATTGAAAAGATCTTGAAAAATTAAATATTGATGTATCTTCAGATCATGAACAAGACGCTAAAGATAATGATTCACCTAAGGATGATGATACTAACACTAATCATAATGATGTAGATCTACCTAGGGATTGGAGATATGCTTATAGTCATCCCTAAGGAATTGATTATAGGTGATCCATCTCAAGGAATAAGAACTAGATCATCTATGAGAAATATTAGTAATCATCTTGCATTTGTATCACAAATTGAACCTAAACTATTGAAGAAGCTGAAAAAGATAATAATTGGATGTTAGCAATGCAAGAAGAATTAAATCAATTCACTAGAAATAATGTATGGACATTAGTGAAAGACCTAAAAATCATTCTGTTATAGGATCAAAATGGATATTTAGAAATAAACTAGATGAAAATGGCATAGTAATTAGAAACAAAGCTAGATTAGTTGCAAAAGGATATAATCAAGAAGAAGGTATTGATTTTGATGAAACCTTTGCACCTGTAGCTAGATTAGAAGCCATTAGGCTATTACTTGCATTTGCATGTCACATGAATTTTAACTTATTTCAAATGGATGTAAAAAGTGCATTTTAAATGGATTTATAAATGAAGAAGTATATGTAGAACAACCACCAGGTTTTGAAGATCACGAATTTTCAAATCACGTTTTTAAATTGCACAAAGCATTATATGGTTTGAAACAAGCACCTAGAGCTTGGTATGATAGATTAAGTAAATTCTTAATTGAAAATGATTTTATAAGAGGAAATGTTGATAAAACTTGTTTTTGAAAAGAAAAGGTAAAGATTTATTAGTAGTTCAAATATATGTTGATGACATTGTTTTGGTGCTACTAACAATCTTCTATGTCAAGAGTTTGCTAAGTTAATGCAGGGAGAATTTGAAATGAGCATGATGGGAGAACTCAACTTCTTCCTTGGACTCCAAATCAAACAAAGCAAAGAGGGAATCTTTATCAACCAAACAAAGTACACAAGAGAAATTCTAAAGAAGTTTGGTATGGAATCAATTAAACCCCTCGGAACACCAATGAGTCCTTCATGCAAGCTGGACAAAGATGAAGAAGGTAAGAAGGTTGATCAAAAATATTATCGAGGTATAATCGGATCCCTACTTTACTTAACTGCAAGTAGACCAGACATAATGTTTGCTGTTTGCTTATGTGCTAGATTTCAGTCTGAACCTAAAGAATCACATTTAATTGCTGTTAAAAGAATACTAAGATACTTAAGTGGAACAAAAAATGTAGGTTTATGGTATTCTAGAGACTCACATTAAATCTGATTGCATACACTGATTCTGATTATGCTGGATGTAAGTTAGATAGAAAAAGCACAAGTGGTGCATGCCAATTCTTAGGAAGTAACTTAATCTCATGGTTTAGCAAAAAGCAAAATTCAGTTGCATTATCAACTACTGAAGCTGAATATGTTGCAGCTGGAAGTTGCTGTGCTCAAATCCTATGGATTAAGCGACAACTTGAAGACTATGGTATCACACTTGATAAGACACCTATAAGATGATAACACAAGTGCAATTAATCTAACAAAAATCCAATTCAACATTCAAGAACAAACACATAGAAATTAGATATCATTTTATAAGAGAACATGTAGCAAATAATGAAATATGTCTTGATTATGTTAATACTGAAGAACAATTAGCAGATATATTTACAAAACCCTTAAGTGAAGAAAGATTCTGTTATCTTAGAGGAGAGTTAGGGATTTGTGATCCATTAGAATGAATTTGAAACCCCTAAGGAAATTTTATCTAAGATTCTTTCAAATCCTTGATCTTTAAGGAAATCTTATCTAGAATTCATATCTAATTGATCCATTCATATTCAATGATTATTTTATCAATTTTTATGATCAATTCCGGACACATTTCAGAAATTTCATGTTTTTGCTCTGAAATGGTCTCGGAGCCGACTCGGTGAGTATCGGAGTCGACTCCTGGTTTCGACTGAAACTCTCGGGTCGACCCCTTCTCGGCGCGAGTCGACTCCACTTCGGGATGGTTTTCTGTGACTGTCCGGAGTCGACCCCTGCTTTGCGGAGCCGACTCGAAGTGGTCCCAGGTTGATTTATCTAGGGCAGAGTCGACTCGCCGTTCATTTCAAACTTTAATCTCTCAAAATACTCTCTCCAAAATATTCCAGACCTTCCAAATTCCTAAAATCCTGATTAACCTTCCAATCGACCAATGGCCCCCAAAACTCGAGGTTCCAACCTTGTGCGGCCGGAGTAAGAGGAAGAGAGCCGTGAGGAAGACCGTGAGGCGTCCGGTTCGTGAGCCTTCACCAGCACGGATTCACATCATCTTCACCCAATGCTTCTCCAGCTCCTCCTTCACAGGTAGATAGATTAGCCGATAGAATCATACCACGGGTAGAAAGTGGATTTTGAACTTTTTGAGCTGAGGGATTTTTATTGGGAGACAATTGATAGAAATGGGTTGGGAGAAAATTGTTCACTGGATTGCCCTACTTATCCCTCTCTTGTAAGGAGTTTTATAAGAATTTGTCTAGAGGAGATAATGGATAAGCATGTGAGAGGAAATAGGATCTCAGTGACTGTAGAGCTTCTTCAAGACTATTGGATCTACCCATGTCAGGAACTTCCACATTTTCTTCTGAAGACCGAAGCCCTGCTCTTGCTAGATTATTAACCGGGATGTTGTCGGTTTTGAAGAAGTTTTGCCAACCAATTATCCTTAGAACTGAGATTCTTCATAACATTTGCAGTAGGATCTTTTCCAAAGATTGGAAGATTTGATTATGTATCTGAAAGGGATATTTTGTGATGGATGCTATTGTTACGGGCAAACCATCAACCTTCCCAGTATGATTTTGGTACATTGCTGACTGTGGAGGAAAAGAAATCAAGTTGCCCTATGGTATGATTCTCACCAAATTTTTCAGAGCCAAGGATTGTTATTTCTGATAGTGAGCCAATGAGGAACTGAGACATACAGACTTTTATAGCTTGGCCACTATTCATCGGATGGGTTTTATTAAGAGAATGGAAGATGGGAGAGGAAAGGATTGATAGAAGAGAGAGCTGGATGTTGAGGCACCGGACCATCAGTTAGACATCTTCACCTGCACCTCCGAGCCCTCCTATTTCCTGCCCCTCCTACCCCTGCTCCATTATTTGATCAAGCTCATCTCTTCTGCTGGCTTCTCAGATCTACAATTAAGCAACTCAAAGGACTTTTGATGATCAGTCAGAAAAATTAAATCAGAGTTTGAAATAAGTTCATGAATCTAAAGGAACTCTATACTCTTGGATGACCGATCACTAAAATTGAGTCTACTCTCAGCACTTCTCAAATCTTTAAGTGGAGATCTCAAGAACATTTTTGAAGAACTTAAAGATATTGCGGAGATGGCGAAACCTATGCAAAGTGCAATGCGGAGCTCAAGACAAAATTTTGACTGCTTGCACCTTTGTAGATGAGAGGCTAAAAGACTATGTAAAAATCCAATCAGATGGAATGAAGAATATAATAGATCATTTGACTAGGATTGTTAGAACTCATTTCTAATGTAATCCTTGCAATGTATGAAGTTATTGTTATGTTTTACATTTTGATATCAATGTATTAGAATTAGACATTTTGATGAATGAATCTCAATTTTGATTACTCAATGTATTTCTTCTTTCAATGAATGAATGATTTTGTTAAATATCTTGAATGAATGAATGTTTATGCTTCTCTACCTTTTTGTTGATAACAAAAAAGGGGGAGAGTTTTATAGTTTTATGATTGTAAATGCATATGAGAAAATCAAATTAATCAATGAGATAATTAATTGAATGATTAAGTTTCATAGGGGGAGCTACCTCATTCAGGGGGAGCCTAAGCCTATTTATGAAATCAAAATAAATTCACAAATCAATCATGCATAAACTCAATGTTTTTGTCATCATCAAAAAGGGGGAGATTGTTGGAATTATTGAAAAATTATATGCCCCAATCCTTTTGATTTTGATGATTACCAAAAGCCATGAGTATATAAAAGATGTAATGAGTTTATTTACATGAGCAATGAATTTATTTTGAACAATCAATGAGAATGTTAAAGTTTGACTTTAATCATTTTGAAAGTAACTTCAAGCTCAATGTTTAAGCTTTCAAAAAGAAATTTTATAATTCATAATCAATGAGTTTTTGGAATACTTCTTGAATTAATTCTTAATGTCAATTTTATTGAATTCAAGTCAAAAATGATTTAAAATGAATCTGGAACGATTTTAAAGTCAATCAGAAAATTTCTGATTTTTGATACGTTCCGGAGCCGACTCTTGAGTTTCAGAGTCGACTCCACTCAGAGTACAGAAATGTGTATCTGTCTCGAGTCGACCCACGTAATTTCACGAGTCGACCCCCGATTCTGTCGAGCCGACTCCATGACTGTGCGAGTCGACTCCGCTCAGACACCAGAGGTGTGTTTTTCTGAGCACTTCGCGAGTCGACCCCCAACTTTTCATGAGTCGACCCCCGACTGTCAGGAGTCGACACTTTACTTTTGGTGAGTCGACCCTTACTTTCTGAGCATTTCTATTTTTGTATCACGACTTGAGCCGACTCGGAAAAAGCATGAGTCGACTCCAGCAAATCTGGGCGAGATTTTTCGGATGCCAACTCAGCTCCAACGGTAAGATTTTTAATTAACGGCTATTTTTCTTTGTTCTAACGGCTATATTTTTGCAGAATCTATAAATAGAGAAGCCGTTTTCAAATCAAGAGAGACAAATAGAGAGATATTTATTTCAAAGAAAAAGAAAGAAAAATCGAAAAACAGAGCTTCAGTTGAAAAAATCCGTGATTCAAAATAGAGTGAAAGAAAGAGTGTGAAATCAAAGGAAGCTCCTTCTGTGTTCAAGCTCAACATCCAAGGAAGCTTCAGAAGAAAATCCAAGTGCTATTCAAGAGCATCTCAAGTGATTTTCAACACTCAAAGAAAAGAGGAAAAGCCCAAATCAACTCCAACACTCTTCCGTGAAGAATCCGAGCTGAGGCCGATTCTACACTTCAAAGGAGTTGAAGAAAAGAAGAAAAGCTCAAAGCCAACCAACTGCAAATCAGGCTTTCTAAACTCTATTCTTACATTTGTTTATCTGCTCATTAAGGAGCTTGTAACTAAACAAACAATATTTCTATTCTTTGTGTCTAGTTCAATCTGGGGATTGAACTAGAGGAGGTAGTCTTACCTCAGTTCAAGCTTGGTTAAGCTTGGGTTAGGGTTTTTGTGCTGGTGAGCCCTTGAAAACCAGCTGGGTTCGTTGTGCGCCCGGAAAAACAACAAGTTTGAGTTGTGAGCTTGTAAAACAACTCTGCTGTAATCTAGGGTGATTATAGTGTGGACCCAAGTGAATCTTGGGAGTGGACGTAGGTGTTGGATACACCGAACCACTATAAAATCTTTGTGTTTGCCGTGTTCTATTGTCTCTTCTCTATCTCTGTTTTATTCACTGCACTTTTATTTTACTTTGCATTTGCCTTCATTCATCTCAAGCAAATAATTTAAAAGGCTAATTTTTAAAGAACCCAATTCACCCCCCCTCTTGGGTTGTCATCTGGGCCAACAATTGGACCATCACTGACAATGATGGCGGCCACTTTTTATGGGTTTCGAGAGAGCGGCCTCGCCTCGAGGACCATCACTGCAGATCGGACGGACGACAGTGACTACCCCTTCACATCCCCCGGGTCGCCCGCGCTAAACTATCGCAGCGCCCAAAGACACGTGTCCAGGGGCAGTTGGCATCGGACGGTGATCAGCCACTTGGGAGGTGACACCCCTTTTGCTTCGCTAGGATGGGCCCGCTTCGTCTCAGGGGCGAGGGGGCATCTGATGTGGCTGATCCAACATCGTCAAAGTAAACGGTAAGCAAACGATGAACTGATGGAGCCCAACCTTGGCCTCGTGGGATGGCCTCGGCCCCCGAGGCCTCCGAGGTTCCCCTCGGCCTCGAGCGTCAGCCTCGGCCTCGGTCCCGAGCGTCAGCCTCGGCCTCGGCCTCGAGCTTCCATTTCGGTCTGGTCACCGAGGCTGGCAACCCACTGCCTCGAGCCACCTAATATGCCCACGTGGCCCACCAACCGCCTGCAGCGGCCATGTGATCCACCACTTGCCTGCAACAGTGCATGGCCATACCCCGTAACGGCGCATGCCAAACGAAACCATATCCGCCTGCCACCCGCAGTGCCGCACTCGGTAGGTGGCAGGTGAGGCAGGACACCTCTAACAGGCGGTTGCGACCCGTCACTGTTAGCCTTGCTTTTCGTCCGTTAGTGGACAAAGGCACCTCGAAGTCAACAACCTTCTGGAAACGGAAAAAAGAGACCGTCAGACAGGTATAAAGGCACACACATATAGCGAGGGAAGGATCCTGAACTCTGGTTCTCTAGCTCATTTCTACTAGTTAACTCTTGTCTGTTCCCGAGTCGCTAACTTGAGCGTCGGAGGGTCCTCATCGGAGCATCCGGTCTCCGAAGACTTTTCTTGCAGTAGCCCGCCAAGGAAGATCTCCATTTTCCCAGCATTCAAAGAAGGCGACTTGGCGTCAACATATCACACTTGAGCCATACCGAGGTGCCTAAACTATGTAGCAATGTAAATAATTCAAGAGTAAGTCAACATCAAACATATTTAAAAATTTCAATAGAGTCATCGGTAATTTGCAATGACTATTTAGTTTTTCATAAAATGTGAAGAACTTTGGCAAAAAAAAAAAACTTTTAACACCACTAAATGCAGGGTTGCATTGTTTTGTTATATTTTGGAGGGAAAACTATCAAATCCTATGCACCACTAGTGCATCATTGTAACCTCACGATGGGTGCCCTATAGCTTAAATGTAACGGAACGGATCAACTCTAAATAATGTCAAGGGTAGCATTAATGTTGTACTAGCATTCTATCATGTGTAAGGTCTTGACCTTGCAGTGACCAAAAGAAAATAGGAATCACTGAGATATCACTGGTCATCTAGTTTTAGTACCCTTGTGGAAAAAAAAGAGAAAAAAAAATGGAAAATGCAAAGTTAAACCGGGGGGCACAGTCACTGGAGCATTTAGAATAGAATATACATATTTTAGTGGGATACATTATAATTTAGGTGCCATCCTGGAAGTCTTTTGCTTTACATTATTAGTAGAGGTGATATTAAGATAGGTCTGGTTTTAGATTCAGGTAATATGAAAGTATATTACATTTGGATCGGGTACAAATTGGATTTAGTTATCCATCAAGCATCAAATATTATATCTTAAGGAGTTAGTCAACCTAGAACTTACTTGTTTGACTAACTTTACTAATGAAAAATATACAACACGTGCTACCAACTTAAATTTTGATTCATGAACAACCATCACTAATATCTCACAACCCACCCCCCCAACAAAAAAAAAGAGAGAAGAAATATAACTATTCTAGTTTAAGTTAGGTTACCTATATCTAATCCAAAAGTTTCAGTGATTTGATTTCATATGCAATGTACTTATCATCATATTCAAGTTGGAACCAAATTGGGATTAGCTTTCCTAATAGGTTTGCAAGTTTCAATTATAGTCTTAATTATTAGAGAAAATAATATGCTCTTTTTATTTCTTTATTCACTATTTATGTAATACCTTAAGCACACTTGCTGATCCAATTGACCCGTTACTAGGTTAAATCCATGTAGCATTAAAAACTCAAGTGTAAGTTATGCGGTAATAAGTGAATTTGAGTTATTAACTCTTAAAATTATTTTTTTATCCAATGTAATATTATTCATGTATGCGGGCATTATAATCATCTCCTTTATCAAATGATGTCTTATTGTATGCTACAAGCTAGCCAGAATCTACTCTAAGTGGGGCTATTGATGTTACAGGGATGGCTTCACGTCATGATAGGACTCTCATTCCATAAGTAGTCCATTCTTTCTACCCATCAACTTTTTCACATTCGGATTAACTCTGATATCATTTGTAACACTTGAAGTTCACGTACTAACCCAATTAACCTATTAAAAAATTGGGTTCATATGGCCTTAAAACTCAAATACAAAATAGGTAAACTTGAGTTGTGGGACAATTGTGGATAAGGGTATTACAATTCAAGTGGCAGAGAGAGATTGGCATGATTCATGGATTCTAACAAAAATTATCATGGAAAATCACTATTTACAATACAACCAAATCTCATTGTCCTCTTGACCTCATAACTTGAACTCTTAAATAGAGCTCTCTTATTGCCATGCTTTCAAATCCCTTGTTTCCCTTCTAATGACCTCTTATGTGTTCCTTTTTTCTAAAATTAAAATGTCACTTAAAATTTGGGATTATTGATTAATTATAAGTAATTACTTTAATGTTTATTTTGTATATGTAGTTATTAAGATGCGGAGGTTATTGCTGTAAATGCGTATGTTCATATATAACTATGAATGTAAGGAGAACAAAGGCAAAGTATGTTTTTCTATTAAAGAACTAGGAAGATTGATCATCTTTAAAGAGGATCTTTGAAGGTTTCCTCTCTTGAAGCACCTCTATCTCTTCTTTATGTATTTAAATAAATCATGTATAAATTGATATAATAGGTAATAATTCTTGGCATGGATGTGCTATTGGAGATCCATGATGATTTAGTTAAAATCAGATGTGTTGCAAAAAAAAGCAATTGAAAGAGAATGGTGGAAGATCAATAACTATTTAATGAAGCTTATAACATGAGAAGTTATATAAGGAGGCCAACAAAGTTGTCAGAAAACTTTAGATCCATTAGATATAGTTTTAAAAATTTTATTTTGGCGTGAATTTTAGATCCAAAGCAGTTGAATTTGAAAAAGGCAAATATAGACAATGTACTCTGGGACAATTAATTTCTGAACTTGCAAGGTTTTCAATTTTTTCAATCCTAGTGTTGAGTGCTCTAAACTTACAGGCTTAAAACTAGTCTGTGTTTGTTTTAGGAGAAAGCTAGGTGGATCGAGTTTGAGAAAATTGAGAGCCAAGAAGTGTTCAACAATCAGTTTAAGTGAATAAATTGTCATAAAGTAACTAGTTTATTTTAAGATGAAGACTACAAGAGCAGAGTCTCCACGCCACCGGAGAGCATTCCCATCACTCATCCTTGGACGCGCTATCCTTTATGGCCTACCTAGACGCGTTATCTTAGCTTGTGGACGTGAAGGTAATTTGATTTTTTTCATTTGCTTCTTTTCCACGAGGGAATCACTTGAGGCCTTGTCACTGGGCCCACAGCTCACATATCTTCGTCACGGTGGTTTGGTTTTTTCCTTTTTGTCTGTTTCCAGCGAAGAATCCATTCCACATGAGACTATAGGAGCAGAGTCTCCACGCCACCGGAGAGAGCATTCCCACCACTCATCCTTGAACGCGCTATCCAATATTGCCTAGACGCGTTATGTTAAATTGTGGACGGGAAGGTATTTGATTTTTTTTCATTTGCTTCTTTTCCATACAAGGAATCACTTCTTTCAGATAAGGCCATGTTAGTGCTGTTTTTTTGCATGGTCAAGAATAATTGTTCTTTAGTGCATCACATGCGCGGTTGCCCGCATGCATGATCAATCAATGCATAATGTTCGCGCTTCTGCACTGCATCTGGTACAGAAAAACTTTTCTGTAATAGATAAAAGTTAAAGGTAAATAAAGAGGTGTGATATCTAAGCCCATGGCCCACGTATCTTCATCATGATGGTGACCATTTTTAAACAAGAATGCACTGGTTCAGCGAAGAATCCATTGCACCTGAGGCTATGATAATTTTAAGAAAATTACAGAGCTTGATCACTTGATGCATTGATCATAAGTTTCCAAAATTTTCATTTGGATATACGAAAATATATTTTATACATCTATTCTTTAAAACAGTTAAACTACTTTGAAGCCTATTTTAAAGGATAATTTTAATATTATATAGAAGATTTACTATTACATCATCATTGCGTGCTAATTTGTTATGATAGAGATAGATCCTAAAATTTTTATGTAAAAATTTTACAGCTTTTGGGGGAAAAAATTAAGGGTCAATGTAAAATGGAACGTTTAAGCTTTTAATTTTTGTTCTTTGCCTACCGAATCTCTTTCTTTCACACTAGTAGAGCTAACTTTTTAGCATCATTTGCCATAAAAACCAGCCCAAGCCGAGTGCATCTCTTATTATCGAAAGCCCCGGCCAGAGCCGGAGTGCACTCTCATTATCGGAAGCCCCGGCCAGAGCCGGAGTGCATCTCTTATTATCGAAAGCCCCGGCCAGAGCCGGAGTGCATCTCTCATTATCGGAAGCCCCGGCCAAAGCCGGAGTGCATCTCTTATTATCGAAAGCCCCGGCCAGAGCCGGAGTGCATCTCTCATTATTGGAAGCCCCAGCCAGAGCCGGAGTGCATCTCTTATTACCGAAAGCCCCGGCCAGAGCCGGAGTGCATCTCTCATTATCGAAAGCTCCGGCCAGAGCCAGAGTGCATCTCTTATTATCGAAAGCCCCGGCCAGAGCCGGAGTGCATCTCTCATTATTGGAAGCCCCGGCCAGAGCCGGAGTGCATCTCTTATTGCCGAAAGCCCCGGCCAGAGCCGGAGTGCATCTCTTATCATAAAAAGCCCTGACCAGAGCCGGAGTGCATCTCTCATTACCGGAAGCCCCGGCCAAAGCCGTAGTGCATCTCTTATCATAAAAAGCCCTGGCCAGAGCCGGAGTGCATCTCTCATTATCGGAAGCCCCAGCCAAAGCCGGAGTGCATCTCTTATTATCGAAAGCCCCAGCCAGAGCCGGAGTACATCTCTCATTACCAAAAGCCCCGGCCAGAGCCGGAGTGCATCTCTTATCATCAAAAGCCCTGGCTAGAGCCGGAGTGCATCTCTTATTTTCAAAAGCTCGGCCGAAGACTGAGTGATCCCGAGGATTGGTAAGCAGTATCTATTTCCTTTTGCAATTTATGGCAATATGGTGCATAATCGATTCACACAGCAGGTTGCGGAAAAATAGATAACTGGCAAAGCATAAAGGACATACCCTATTGATAGTATTTGCGGAGGTTGTCCGAGTTCCACGTTCGGGGAATAGACTTCCCATCGAGATCCTGCAGCTTGTAGGTTCCTGGCCCAATGATCTCCGTGATTTGGTACGGACCCTCCCAGTTCGGCGCTAGCTTTCCTTGCTCCAGCGGTTTGGATACAGAAGCTTTTCGGAGGACAAGGTCGCCGGGTAGGAAGGTTTTCCCCTTGACCCTGGAAGCATGATACCGAGCCACCCTTCGTCATTGCATTGATATACGTGCGAGGCGGCTAAGGCTAACCTCCTCTCTTCATTTTATCCCGGGCTTCCGCAGCTCGATCTCTTCCGACTTCCCTAGCTCGGCCTCTCCGGGCTTCCGCAGCTCGGTCTCTTCCGAGCTTCCTAGCTTGGCCTCTCCCGGGCTTCCGTAGCTCGATCTCTTCCGAGCTTCCCTAGCTCGGCCTCTCCCGGGCTTCCGCAGCTCGGTCTCTTCCGAGCTTCCCTAGCTCGGCCTCTCCCGGCTTCCGCAGCTCGGTCTCTTCCGAGCTTCCTAGCTCGGCCTCTTCCGAGCTTTCCTAGCTCGGTCTCTTCCGAGCTTCCCTAGCTCGGTCTCTTCCGAGCTTCCCTAGCTCGGCCTCTCCCGGGCTTCCGCAGCTCGGTCTCTTCCGAGCTTCCCTAGCTCGGTCTCTTCCGGGCTTCCCTAGCTCGGTCTCTTCCGGGCTTCCCTAGCTCGGCCCTTCGAGTCTCCACAGCTCACTTCTACCTGGCAATCCACGCCCTGATATCTACCTCCACGGAACCTGACGCGGGAGAGCTTAAGCTTACCCGAGCAGCCCCCTAAACAGGGAATCATGTCGAAACATGGCCTAAGACCTATTGTAACCGCCCCGGGTCTATTCGCCCAAATCTCAATACATCAAGGAGCTCTCTCCAGCCGTCGGTCCCTTAACAAACAAGGTGTGGATTCTAACGGCCCCACAACGGCCTGATTCTGTCTGCCTCCGTATCGTAACAACTCCAGAACCTTCCAGAAGATGCTCAAGTCCCCAGGTAACAGTCTATAAATATCATACTTGTGGATTCCTTAGGTACGCGACTCCTGACGCACATGCACCCTAGCGTCTCTCTCTCTCTCTCATTTTTCCTCCCGGTAGTTCGTCGGCGCTCTGCCCTTCTTAGAGCTTCCGATTGACCGCCCCCGGAGAGGCTTCCCGGAGAGATCCACCTCCCCATTGTCTGGTTGATCGCCGATTCCTTCCCCACTGACTTGAGCGTCGGAGGGTCTTCCGCGTAGGGCCACCCCCAGCGCCTCCCGTGTGGACTTCTTGTGCAGGTCCGCAGCGTCACTCTCCCTGGAGATCGACCGCGCCCGAGTCGGAGGACGGATCCCGGCGGCAACAGATTGGCGCTAGAGGAAGGGTCTCAAGTCCCATCAAAACTTGAAAAGAGGAGACAAGGATCTGAATCCGGAGAAGAACCTCCCTAATGGCCAACCGGAAGAGAGCGACCTCTGAAGCCCAAGATCAGGTCGCGTCCCAGAGACCTGATCCGACGAGCGGTACAGCACCGCAACCTCCACCAGTCGAAACCCCATCACCGCCTGCCGTCCCGGTGACCCAGGACCAGTTCGCTACGCTGGTCCAACAAGTTCAAGCTCTCACCCACCTGGTTCAAGAGCGCCTCGTGGCCCCTCCTGCTCCGCATCCTCCGAAGGAGGCGGCAACTTCTTCTTCGCCGACAGCCTCATCCTCTGATCCGCATGTATCCGCGGATCCCCCGCACCGTCCCAGAGGGGACAAGCCGGTCCCGCGAGGCGGTTGCGATCGAGATCATCTCAGATCTTGGCGAGCTCGATCCCTTTCCCCGGTGACATCTCACCATGATTCAACGTCATCCTTGCGGTTCTCATGCCCAGCTCCTCCGCTGGCCGCTGAAGAGGAGATCCGCCGTCAGATCCAGGAGATGCGTCAGGAGCTGGACACCGCCAAGCAGACCCATCTGTCCCAGCCCAAAGCGGAGCAGGGCATCCCTTTCTCTAAGGGGATCATGGAGGAGGTGATTCCCTCCCATGTCAAGCTACCAGCCGTCGAGCCTATCACGGCTCCACTGATCCGGATGACCATCTCAGTAGCTTCCGGTCAATAATGATGTTCCACGGAGCATCTGATGCGGTCCTCTGCCGTGCCTTTCCATCCACCCTCAGAGGATCCGCCCGAACCTGGTTCAACGCCTTGAAGCCAGGTTCCATCAATTCATTCGACGAGCTGAGCCGCCTTTTCATTGGCCAGTTCGTCAGTAGCTGCCGCCACCGGCGGAGATCCGACTCCCTCTCCGAAGTTAAGCAGAGAGAGGGGGAGTCCTGAGGAACTACCTTGGCCATTTCAACAAGGCCATGTTAGAGGTGGACCACCTTAATCATGAGGTGGCGATGTCCGCCTTGGCGGGGGGAGTCTCAAGGAGAGCGACTTCTATCTGGCTATGGAGGTCAGCTACCCCCCATGTCTCTCTGACATGATGGCCTTGTGGACAAGTACGCCAGGGTCGAGGAGTCGCGAAGAGTGGCCCGCGCTGAAAGCAAAGAAGAGGGAGCCTAGAGTCCCCGACAGGCACGCCCTCCAACGACCAAGTCCGCCTCGCCGCCAAGAGTCCCTGTGCAGCCACCAAGAAATCGCTCCCGGAGTCCCCCTAGGCGATTCGATCGCTACACTCCGTTGACTGCCCCGGGCGCAAATCCTCATGGAGATAGAGCGCCAGCTTCCCCGACCAGTGCCTCTCCGAGGGAACCCAACCCGAAGAGATCCCGCCAAGTATTGCCGCTACCACAGGGAGCATGGTCATGACACTGAAGAATGCTGGCAGCTGAAGAACGAGATCGAGAGACTGATTCGGCGGGGACGTTTGGACCAGTTCAGAAGAGCACCTGAGCCGCCACAAGGAGGTGATCGCCAGCCCGAGCTCCCACAACTCCTCCTCCACCAAATCCGCCCGTGGTTGGCCGCATCAACATGATTGAAGAGGCCGGCGGTCGAGCTTCGGGGGCAATGGTGATGCACCGTGCCAAAGAAGGCGCGCACGGGCGAGCTTTCCTTTTCTGATGATGATCTTCTTGGGATACAGCTTCCCCATGAGGACGCACTTGTTGTATCCCTAAACTTGAACAATTATGATGTAAGCCGAATCCTGGTTGATAGTGGAAGCTCGGTGAACGTTTTGTACCTCGGTGTGTTTGCCAGGATGAAATTGCTCATGGAAAACCTCGAGCCGTGGATTCCACCCTGATGGGATTCACCGGCGACGTCATCGTCCCAGAAGGAATCGTCACCCTGACGGTCCGCGCAGGAACCTGGCCCCTTGTACCGTTGTACAGACCGACTTCCTAGTGACCGACCTCAGGTCCCCATACAACGCCATATTCGGCAGGCCGGGCTAATGTCCCTTAAGGCGGTTGTCTCCATCCCACATCTATCTATGAAGTTCCCCACCGAGCAAGGAGTCGGAGTAGTTCGGGGAAGTCAAGCTATGGCTCGGCAATGTTTCGTCACGAGCCTTCAGTCTAGAATGCCCGAAGTTGACGGGCTAGACGCTCGTGAGGATTTCGCCGAACAACGAGGAGAACCGGCGGAAGAACTGGAAGAAGTACCGCTAGACGAAGCTCGGCCCGACCGAACCATAAGGATCGGGTCGCTGCTCGAAGGAGAGCCTCGTCGCGAGCTGATCAGATTCCTCCAAAGCAATGCGGACATCTTCGCCTGGACCGCCTCCGACATGCCAGGAATCAGCCCCGAGGTCCTCGTCCATCATCTCAATGTGGACGAGAGGCACAGGCCCGTTAAGCAGAAGAAGAGGAGCTTCGCCCCAGAACGGCAAAAAGCCATTGAAGAGGAGGTCGACAAACTCATCAAAGCCAATTTTGTCGAGAGGTGAACTACCCGAGTTGGTTGTCAAACGTCGTCATGGTGAAAAAGTCGAATGGCAAATGGAGGATCTGCATCGACTTCACCGACCTCAACAAGCATGCCCGAAGGACAGCTTCCCCCTCCCTCGGATCGACCAGCTTGTGGATGCCACCTCGGCCACCAAATGCTGTCATTCATGGATGCCTATTCGGGCTACAATCAGATCCGAATGGCCCCGAAGATGAAGAAAAGACCGCCTTCATAACCGACCGAGGTACCTACTGTTACCGAGTTATGCCTTTTGGTCTTAAAAATGCAGGAGCGACCTACCAGCGGCTGGTCAACAAGGTGTTCAAGGAGCAAATCGGCCGGAACATGGAGGTGTACGTGGATGATATGCTGGTCAAAAGCAAGGAAGCGCTGCGGCATGTTGAGGACCTCGCGGAGAGCTTTGCCACGCTGCGCAAATATGGAATGAGCTCAACCCGACCAAGTGTGCCTTTCGGCGTCAATTCCGGGAAGTTCTCGGCTTCATGGTCTCCCAGCGAGGTATCGAAGCTAACCCTCAGAAGATTCAAGCTCTCCAACAAATGGCGCCCCCAGCGTCTATTAAGGAGGTCCAGCGCCTAACCGGGAGGATAGCGGCCCTTAACCGCTTCGTGGCTCGGTCAGCCGAGAGATGCCTCCCCTTCTTCAAAACTCTCCGATCGGCCAAAATTTCCAGTGGACTCCTGAGTGCCAGAAATCATTTCAAGATCTCAAGAAGTACCTCGGCTCGCCTCCGCTTCTCAGTAGTCCGCCCCGGAGAGACTCTATTTCTGTACCTGGCCGTCTCGGAGGGTGCAGTTTGCTCGGTGCTAGTCAAAGAAGAAGGCAAAGTCCAGAGGCCGATCTACTATGTAGTAGGCTGCTCCGCGATGCGGAGACGAGGTACACCAGGATTGAAAAGATAGTGCTGGCTTTGATCACCTCGGTCCGGAAGCTGCGGCCTTATTTTCAAGCACATTCAGTGACGGTCCTAACCGATCAACCCATCAAGGCGGTGGTCCACCGTCCAGAAACATCGGGGAGGATGACCAAATGGGCCGTCGAGCTAAGCGAGCATGACATACATTTTCAACCTCGCCCGGCCATCAAAGCCCAAGTGCTGGCCGATTTCCTCCTCGAGTGTACCATCCCGGAAGACGGCTCTACCCCAAAAATCCCGAAGGACCAAAACCTGAAGCTCGGTGGCTCCTTCACGTCGATGGGTCGTCCAATGCCCATCACTCCGGTGCGGGTCTAGTCCTCACCAGCCCAGAAGGAATGATCTTCGAATATGGCGTCCGATTCTCCTTCCCGGCTTCCAACAATGAAGCCGAGTACGAGGCCCTGTTAGCCGGTCTCCGGATCGCCCGCAACCTGAAGGTGGAAAGCTTAGCCTTCACCGACTCTCAGCTGGTGGCCGGCCATGTGCGGGGAGAGTTTGAAGCCCGAGAACCCAACATGGTCCGATATCTCCAAGAGGTGCGGCCCTACTCCCTCACTTTTCGAGTTTGAAATTATTCAAATTCCTAGATCAGAAAACGCCCGTGCCGACCTACTCTCCCGATTGGCAACCACGGAGACGATGGATGCTGAACAAAAATTCCATCTGGAGACTCTGGAGAAGCCAGTATCGTGGAAGCCGACCGGGTGATGCAAATCGAGACCGAACCATCCTGGTTCGACCCCATCCTCAACTATCTCAAAGAAGGGTCGCTCCCATCCGACCGAAGAGAGGCCAGGAAATTGAAGCTGCAGGCGACCCACTACGTATTGATTGACAACCAGCTTTACAAGCGGTCTTTTTCTATGCCGCTGCTCAGATGCCTCCGCCCATCCGAGGCGAACTATGCTCTACGAGAGGTACATGAAGGGATTTGCGGCAACCATCTGGGAGGCCGGTCCCTATGCCACAAGGTGCTACGGCAAGGCTATTATTGGCCGACCATGCAGAAAGATGCGGACGACCTAGTCCGAGCCTGTGACGCCTGCCAGAGACATTCAAGCATCCAGAGGCTCCCCTCCGCCGAGCTAGTTTCTATATCCTCCGCCTGGCCCTTTGCCAAGTGGGGGATGGACATCCTCGGCCCATTCCGCTGGCGACAGGACAGCGAAAATTCTTATTTGTCGCCATCGACTACTTCACCAAATGGGTTGAAGCGGAAGCAGTTGCCCAAATCACCGAAGCCCGGGCCAGAGACTTCGTGTGGAGGTCCATCGTCTGCCGGTTCGGCCTCCCCCACACCATAATCACCGACAACGGCAAGCAGTTCGACAATTCCAAATTCCGCCAATTCTGCGAAGAACATGGAATCCGTCATCACCTCACTTCGGTCGGGCACCCACAAGCCAACGGAGCGGCCGAGGTGACCAACAGGACNTCACCGAAGCCCGGGCCAGAGACTTCGTGTGGAGGTCCATCGTCTGCAGGTTCGGCCTCCCCCACACCATAATCACCGATAACGGTAAGCAGTTCGATAATTCCAAGTTCCGCCAATTCTGCGAGGAACACGGAATCCGTCACCACCTCACTTCGGTCGGGCACCCACAAGCCAACGGAGCGGCCGAGGTAACCAACAGGACTCTCCTCCAAGGAATCAAAGCTCGCCTCTCTAGAGCCCAAGGAAGGTGGGCGGATGAGCTGCACCATGTCTTGTGGGCCTATCGCACCACTCCGAGATCCCGACGGGCGAGACTCCATTCCGAATGGCTTTTGGCACGGAGGTCGTCATCCCTATGGAAATAGGCCTCCCATCTTTGCGGGTGGAGAGTTATTCGGAGGAAGCCAGCAACGAGCAACTCCGCACCAACCTCGACTTGGTAGAGGAAGTCAGAGAAAAAGCCCGAATCAGGATGGCTGCTTATCAACAGAGGGTGGCCCGGTACCATGCCTCCAAGGTCAAGGGGAAAACCTTCCTACCCGGCGACCTCGTCCTCCGAAAAGCTTCGGTATCCAAACCGCTGGAGCAAGGAAAGCTGGCGCCGAACTGGGAAGGCCCGTACCAAATCACAGAGATCATTGGGCCAGGAACCTACAAGCTGCAGGATCTCGACGGGAAATCCGTCCCCCGAACGTGGAACTCGGACAACCTTCGCAAATACTATCAATAGGGTATGTCCTTTATGTTTCGCCAGTTATCTATTTTCCCGCAACTTGTTATGTGAATCGATTATGCACCATATTTCCATAAATCGTAAAAGGAAATAGATGCTGCTTACCAATCCTCGGTACAACCGAGTTATCTGCCTGGACAGGAAATCTCCGAACCTTGGCAGGGCCAAGTAAAACAAAGTCTCCGAACCTCGGCAGGGCCGAGCAACAAATCTCCGAACCTTGGCAGGGCCAAGTAAAACAAAGTCTCCGAACCTCGGCAGGGCCGAGCAACAAATCTCCGAACCTTGGCAGGGCCAAGTAAAACAAAGTCTCCGAACCTCGGCAGGGCCGAGCAACAAATCTCCGAACCTTGGCAGGGCCAAGTAAAACAAAGTCTCCGAACCTCGGCAGGGCCGAGCAACAAATCTCCGAACCTTGGCAGGGCCAAGTAAAACAAAGTCTCCGAACCTCGGCAGGGCCGAGCAACAAATCTCCGAACCTTGGCAGGGCCAAGTAAAACAAAGTCTCCGAACCTCGGCAGGGCCGAGCAACAAATCACCGAACCTTGGCAGGGCCAAGTAAAACAAAGTCTCCGAACCTCGGCAGGGCCGAGCAACAAATCTCCGAACCTTGGCAGGGCCAAGTAAAACAAAGTCTCCGAACCTCGGCAGGGCCGAGCAATAAATCTCCGAACCTTGGCAGGGCCAAGTAAAACAAAGTCTCCGAACCTCGGCAGGGCCGAGCAACAAATCTCCGAACCTTGGCAGGGCCAAGTAAAACAAAGTCTCCGAACCTCGACAGGGCCGAGCAACAAATCTCCGAACCTTGGCAGGGCCAAGTAAAACAAAGTCTCCGAACCTCGGCAGGGCCGAGCAACAAATCTCCGAACCTTGGCAGGGCCAAGTAAAACAAAGTCTCCGAACCTCGGCAGGGCTGAGCAACAAATCTCCGAACCTTGGCAGGGCCAAGTAAAACAAAGTCTCCGAACCTCGGCAGGGCCGAGCAACAAATCTCCGAACCTTGGCAGGGCCAAGTAAAACAAAGTCTCCGAACCTCGGCAGGGCCGAGCAACAAGTCTCCGAACCTTGGCAGGGCCAAGTAAAACAAAATCTCCGAACCTTGGCGGGGCCAAGTAAAACAAAGTCTCCGAACCTTGGCGGGGCCAAGTAAAATGTTTCACCGAGCCATGGCAAGGCCAGGTAAAAACCACTCGGGCTAAAAACCCCGGCAAAAGGGTCTGAACCCATGGGCCTCGACCAAAGCCGAACGGCCCCAGATAGTCCCCGAAGGACTTCGTCCGGTTTGAGGCGAGCACGTTGAGTAAAAAACCATCGACGCGCGAGAAAAAGCCGCCATTGACAAGGCTACTCTCGAGGCCATCTAGCCCCGCGCAGTCGGCCGAAGACCCCAGGCAGAGTTAGGCGATTTCCCTCTCCGCCACTGGAAATCTTTCGGATAACGCCCCTATAGCCCATCATTCGAAAAAGCCTATGCTAGCACACCAAAACGATGGGGTCACGATGGCCCCCTGATCCGTCACACGGGCCTAAGCCATAAAAACTCAAAGGAAGGGGCTTCATGTATAAACAAGACCCATATTTCATTCATGAAAAGAGAACTACAAAGAGACGATAAGAAGCAAAAGCAAGTGGGGAGTCCCCGAATCAGAATTCGGAGCCACTCCCGGAGGCTAACAGTTCCTCCAGGCGCTCCGACAGGTCAGCCACTTGCTGACGCAGGGACGCTATCTCCTCCCTCTGCCGATCCATTATCCGGCGCGAGGCTTCCGCCTCCCTAACAGATACGTCCAAAAATTGTTCAGCGACCCTCGCAAGCCGCTCATTAGTCGCGAAGGCCGACGCCAGGCTCTCCCCATTGACCGTGACGGAGATGGATCTCTCCTCCGGGCGCAGCGGGCTAGCAAGTGAAGAACGCAACTCGCTCGATCGCGCTGGGGAAGCCATCTTTTTCAAAGCCGAGGGATAGCCAAAGTCTATGCCCCCGGGTCATATTTATACCTGCCAGGAAGGTGTCCCGATCGGCCACGCCGCGAACGCCGATCCATGAGAGTTCGCCGTGTGTCAACATTCTGATGCATGAGGAATCCGAAGGGTCACGCCATATCCCGAGTGAGATCGATGAGCGCGAACAGACTGTTCGGGGGTTCCCCAGGCGAACACTTTCCAATCTGTCGCCCCCTGCATTAAATGCACTCGGCGCTTCCCCGAGCCGCTTAAATACCACCCCCTTTTCTTCTCGGAAAACGTGGAAGTCCGCCGCTCGACCGATAATTCGCCCCCTCGGAAAGAGTAGCATCGCCAATAAATGCATGGCAGCGCGCCGCCCGTTCCGCTCGGGCACCCCCTTTTATCAAGCGCCACGCAGGCCTAACATGGCAGCTGAACCGCTCCCTCCGAGCTATAAAATTCTCTGAACCTCGGCAGGGCCGAGCTACAGAGTTCTCCGAACCTCGGCAGGGCCGAGCTATAAAATTCTCCGAACCTCGGCAGAGCCGAGCTACAGAGTTCTCCGAACCTCGGCAGGGCCGAGCTATAAATTTCCGAACCTCGGCAGGGCCGAGCTACAGAGTTCTCCGAACCTCGGCAGGACCGAGCTATGAAATTCTTCGAACCTCGGCAGGGCCGAGCTACCAGCTCTCCGAACCTCGGCAGGGCCGAGCTATAAAATTCTCCGAATCTCGGCAGGGCCGAGCCATCAATTCCCCGAACCTCGGCAGGGCCGAGCTATAAAATTCTCCGAACCTCGGCAGGGCCGAGCTACAGAGTTCTCCGAACCTCGGCAGGACCGAGCTATGAAATTCTCGAACCTCAGCAGGGCTGAGCTACCAGCTCTCCGAACCTCGGCAGGGCCGAGCTATAAAATTCTCCGAATCTCGGCAGGGCCGAGCCATCAATTCCCCGAACCTCGGCAGGGCCGAGCTACCAATTCTCCGAACCTCGGCAGGGCCGAGCTATCAGTTCTCTGAACCTCGGCAGGCCCGAGCTACAAAGTTCTCCGAACCTTGGCATGGCCAAGCGAGATTTTTTCCAAACCTCGGCAGAGCCGAGTTGCAAAATTCTTCGAACCTTGGCAGAGCCAAGTAAGACGTTCCCCGAAACTCAACTATCTCGAGGGACTAAATCCTTAAACCATGACAAAAAGGGGTGCAGGCTCCCCGAACTTCGGCCAAAGCCGACTCACGATACTCCGAGCTCCGATAAAAGCGGAGCACAAAATACCGAACTCCTGACCCGAGCAAGGAGTATATTTTGCCAAACAGTCTACGAATCACCGAAAGCAAACCTCGATTAGTTCGGATGGCGTGAAGTCCTCGTCTAAGGGCAAACAAAACGCTTCTGACGCCCACAGACAACAATGGCAAAAAGTTCGGCACCAGAAAAGATAGAGATTAAAACATTGAATATAACTCTCTTTATTGCCGGTCATGATCAATTACAAATGCCTCACAGGCGTTACAAGAGCATTGAAATGCGTAAAATAAAGGCGGATCTGAAGCTCCAGCAACCGCTCCAATCTGCAATGCTCCGGCGCCCGATCCTCGAGCCAGACGAGCTTCATCCGGTCGGTTTGGGCCGATAATCGCCCATCGACATGGACCAATAGTTGCAACTGGCTCCAAGTCGGGACGATATCTCGGTGGCCCAACCGGGATATTCGGACGGCAATCCCAGACCACCCAACTGAGGGCGTACTGCCGCTCCATGCCATGGCTTAATGACAAGGAGTCGGCGAACGAGGCGCTCTCACCCCATCCCCAAGCGGCTGATCCCGGGAGTCCGAACCAGGGAAGGAGGTGAAATACACACAAACCATGGGAGGCCCGCATGCGCTTCCGACCTTGCGTCTCGAGCAGGAGTCGTAGAGATCACGCAGGAAGCGCATATGTGCGCTCTCCGTATGATCTCTGCCCCCTCCATGTGCGCTCTCCATATGATCTCCGAGACTCGTCCCCTAAGGGCGAGCCATCCTTCAGCTGCTCCCCGGTCGCCCCAGCTATCCGGCGGCAAGGAGCCCATGAAAAGAAAAGTCGATCCTTCCACTCGTAGCAACAGAGAAATGAGCATAATAAAAGCTCTGGCGAGAAAAGAAACTTTGGGGATAACCAGGTGAGACCCCCTTTCCCCTTTTATAGGCGGAAATGGACCAGGAAAAGCCACCCAGGCTGCGCGTCCCAAGATTCAAATTTCCAAATATTACTTCCACGTGGTCTCCCAAGATTGGCGCCCCACTGCGCGCCAAAACCACCGCCCGAACCAGGACGTGTACGAAGATCCCCTCCTGATTTTGAATCACAGTCACTAAATGCAGGAAATCGTCTGCTGATGCTTCGAAAACCGGCGGGCTCAGAAAATCGTCCTTTGAAAAAGTACTATCCAATAGTGGACGGTTGCGTGCGCATCGCAACGAGGTGGCCTGCATGGGAAAAGAGCACCTTCCGAAAAGCTCTGATGCAGCTTTATGCCCCCCACTGCGCCGTATCAAGTAAAGTAAAAACCGAATCGCCTGCAGGACATTGGCAGGATGGCAGGAATCACGCCGACCTATTTTTGCCCATCGGCCCACGCCGACCTGTTCCCGCCTGTCGGCCCCAGCCGACCTGTTTTATTCGTCGGCCCTAGCCGACCTACTTATATCTGTCGGCCCTAGCCGACCTACTTATATTTGTCGGCCCCAGCCGACCCATTTCGCCTGTCGGCCCTAGCCGACCCATTTTTGTTTGTCGGCCCCGGCCGACCTATTTTATCCGTCGGCCCTAGCCGACCTATTTCGCCCGTCGGCCCTAGCCGATCCATTTTGTTTGTCGGCTCAAATCGACCTATTTCGCCCATCGGCCCTAGCCGATCCATTTTGTTTGTCGGCTCAAATCGACCTATTTCGCCTATCGGCCCGAGCCAATACGCTTTCCCGGTCTCGAATTAAAGGCCGACGAGGGATATCAGCGAGCAATGAACCACTCATCATTGAGGCAAGGCTAAGCAACAGCGGAGTCGCACAGGAAAAACACTTAGATAAAAACAAGAAATCCCTTTGCTATGAAACGTCAAACAAATGTCTAAAAGGGCGAGATACAAGAGCGGCTCCTAAGAGCCAGGAGCCCCACCGGCTTCGGGACTACCCTCAACCACGCCTGCGGGTGCACGGCTAGGCTCACCCTTCTCTGATATTCTCGCCCCCTCGGCGGCAGTTTGCGATCGCCCCTCAGAAGCTGCAGCTTCGCTGGGACTAGGGGCTGCGCCAGGTTCGCCGTCAGAGACATCGACACGTTCGTCTTCTTCTTCCTCATCTTCGTCCCCTTCTGAATCTTCAACACTCAGAAAAGAGAGGTCCCACTCCGGACGCTCGCTAAGAATCCTCTGCTTGCACTCTTCCATCCCGTGACGGAACGCGTCTACGCTCATGGCGTCTTGCCGCCCCTTAAGTATGGCGAGCTGCATGTCGGCCCCAGCGGCCCGTTTCTCAGCCTCGATCGCTTGAGCCTTCGAAATGGCATTTTGTTCCTCAAGCTCGCTGGACCGTGTCTCGAGTTCCGAGCTCCTGCTGCGAGCGGACGCGAGCGCACCTTGGAGAGCCCAAATCTCCGATCCCATCTTCGCCATCTGGAAAAAGCTAAAATCAATCGGCATCACAAAGAGCCAATGGAAAAATAAAGAGGATGAAATGGGAGCATACCTCCCCCTCTCGCCTAGCCAGTCTTTTGGCCAGCTCCTCAGCCTCACTCCGGGCTCTTGTCCTATCAGCGCCGACCAGCTCAACCCTCTCTTGCAGGGTGCTAATCTTCGATTGTCTGGCCTCAATCTCTCCGCGAGCTTGCGACAACTCTTTACTCACTCGAGTCATCATCCCTTGATGCCACCTGGTGCTATCCTTCAAATCGGCGATTTCACCATCACGCCGTTTCAGTTCCTCCTCCATTTCATCGAGCATTCTTGTTAGGTGCTTTCTTTCATCGTCGGCTTCTCTCCTCAACCGGCTCAAACTCTCGCCGTGTTCCCGCTGCGTCGCCGCCACTTCCGCGGAGTGTTTTGCTTCGATCCTGGCCAGCTCCCGACATGCGTCGTCGCTCTTCGCCAGGAGTCCCTGTAACTCCTCCACCCTACGCTTCAGCTTGGACACCTCATCCACCGCAGCCTGATGAGCCGCCCTAGCCGCCTTCGAGCTCCTATCCATTGTGTCCATGAGCTCTTCGAACTGCTCGGACACCTTCAGCCGCGACTGGAGCTCGACATTCTCCCTCCGGGCCTGGACGCTGGCCCCTGTCGCCAAACTCAGACGCCAGCAAATCGCCCGGGAAAGCAAAACACCCTACGAAAGCAAAAAACTGAGTAAGTGCCCACGACGGGATCCATCAGGAAACACCTGTCACACAGGAAAAATGACTCACCTTCGAGGCGTAGTCCCGGGTCATCTTCATCAAGGTCGTGTTATCTATGGCGGGAAGGAGATGAATACCCTCAGCTACACCTTGCTGCCCGAACGCAGCATCGACCAATCCCAGGTCGGCGAACTTGTCCGTCGATGGATCCGCACCCGGATGCATAACCGACCTCATCATGACGGAAAATGCCTCGTCTATGTTAGCCTCCGAACTGCTGGGTTGACCGGCCCCGCCTGAGGGGCCGGCCTGGACGACCCCCAGCTGAGTAGCCTTCAGCCTCCCAGCCTCCTCCATCAGGGCCCTGGCTTGAGCCTCTTCAGATAGCTCGGCCAGCCCAAGCGCCAGCCTCCCCAAAATCTTCTTTGAGGGGGCCCCGATCGTGGGACCCCCACTTTGTTGCGCTCCCTCCACCGGTGCGTCCTCTCCGGTCGCCACCACCTGCGCCCCCTCCGCGGGCTTCCCCGAGATCTCGGTCTGAACCGCCCCTTGACCCATCGAAGGCGGCCCGACCTCGCTGCTGCCAGACTCCCCAGCGGATAGACCAAGCAGGGGCTCCTCCCGAACTTCCTCCGCTGTGGCTGTCTCCTCCCCCTCTCCCGCTGGGGCCAGTGACAATCCCACGGGGACAATAGACCCCTCTGCGACAACCGCCTCCACTGGACCCGTCGCAGATTCCTCTTTCAAGGGGGATGCGGTCGGACGGGCCAGCGGGGCTTCATCTGAACTGTCTGAAATCTCCAACATGGGAGGTTCGGGCGCCACAGCCGCCCTCCCCGGATCCTCCTTCGCCCCCGGCGCTTCTGCCATAACTACCCCGGCATCCGACGGACTCCTCGCGGAAGCATGAGCCCTTTTTACGGGCCAGCCGCTGTCCGCGCCGCTACCTTCCCCTGGGTGCTTCCCTCTCTTCCTCTTGGAGAGGCTCGACAACGCCGACCTTGCGGCTGCCACATCGAAGCACACATGCTCAGAACCAAGCACGCTAATTGAAAAAGATACACGACGCAAAAGAGACTCACCTTGCGGGTCCAAGGGGCTGAGCCCGGCTGCAAAGAGGGCCCCCTCCGATAGCAGGTCGTTAGCCGAAAAGACCTGTCCATTGCGAAGGACATCCAGATCCCTCTCCTCCTGCGCCGATAAGGCTGGGTGCGTCTCCGCATCCCTCGCAACTTCCCCCCATCGCCGAGGGAAATCAGAACCGATGTTCCCCTCCGCAATCACGAACCGGCTCTTCCACCCCTTAATGGAAGAGGGCTTGTCCGCGATGACGTTAAAAGATCTCCGGGGCCCAATGGAGGTCCATTCCGATTTCCTCCCGGGAGTCAAATGATAACAGGTGCGGAAAAGGGGGAGAGTCGCAACGATTTGAATCTGATGACACATCGAAATGAATCCGACGATGTTCCGCCAACTGTTCGGAGCCACCATCGACGGGCTGATGTTGTAATGGGTCATGATCTCCTTAACCAGGGGATGGAGAGGGAAACGAAGACCCGCCTTCAGGCTGTCTTCGTAGATGAAAACTCCGGACTCCAAATCTCGAGTAACCCTATCTTCGGGTTCCGACACCCGAAGGACGATATCCAAGGGCAAGCCATACCGTTGATGAATCCTCCCCAAGTCCTCGACAGCGATCACGGAGGCTACGTCGTCCGGGCTCATCGCCATTGAAAGAAGTATCGGATGAAAGCAATGAGCGTCGGAGAAGATGAAAGACCAAAACCCACTTGGAAGCAAAGCGAGAAAACGCCAAGCGCGCATGCACAATACGCCTATATATATATGTGGGGCGGCCGTCACTTCGCTTCTCCGCTAAGGAACCGCCCTGGGGAGCGGGGCATCTCATTCAAAGCGTCCGGAACCACCTCGACAAACACCCGATCGATCGGAATTCGAGGTGTGGCGCAATCTCAACCATCGATAGTGGAGGAGCCTTACCCCCGAAGGTACAATGGCCCTGTCGCATTAATTAGGGCATCATTGCCTGGATTGTTTAAGCCAAAACGTCCCATCCAGAGCGCCACTTGAGCTTATACTCCCTACGCCCGAACCTACGCTTCGAACTAGGGAGTGGAGGGCATGTGTTGGGGGGTAAAATTGTCATTGCATTGATATCCGTGCGAGGCAGCTAAGGCTGACCTCCTCCCGCCGCCTTCCTCCGGGCCTCCGTAGCTCGGTCTCCTCCGGGCTTCCGTAGCTCGGCCTCCTCCGGGCTTCCGTAGCTTGGCTTCCTCCGGGCCTCCGTAGCTCGGTCTCCTCCGGGCTTCTGTAGCTCGGCCTCCTCCGGGCTTCCGTAGCTCGGCCTCCCCCGGGCCTCCGTAGCTCGGCCTCCTCCGGGCTTCCGTAGCTCAGCCTCCTCCGGGCTTCCGTAGCTCGGCCTCCTTCGGGCTTCCGCAGCTCGGTCTCCTCCGGGCTTCCCTAGCTCGGCCTCCTTCGGGCTTCCGTAGCTCGGTCTCCTCCGGGCTTCCCGAGCTCGGCCTCCTCCGGGCTTTCGTAGCTCGCTTATACCCAGCGATCCACGCCCCGACGTCTACCTCCGCGGAACCTGATGCGGGAGAGCTTAAACTTACCCGAGCAGCTCCTTAGGCAAGGAATCATATCGAGACGTGGCCTAAGACCTATTGAAACCGCCCCAGGTCTACTCACCCAGATCCCAAGACATCGAAGAGCTCTCCCAGCCATCGATCCCTTAACGGACAAGGTGTGGATTCTAACGGCCCCACAACGGCCTGATTCTGTCTACCCCCGTATCGTAACAACCTCAGAACCTTCCAGAAGATGCTCAAGTCCCCAGGTGACAGTCTATAAGTATCAGATTAACAGACTCCCTCAGGTACGCACGCAGCTCTGTACGCACACCTCCACTCTCACTCTCCTCCCC
Source organism: Calamus simplicifolius (assembly GCA_900491605.1). Taxonomy (NCBI): domain Eukaryota; kingdom Viridiplantae; phylum Streptophyta; class Magnoliopsida; order Arecales; family Arecaceae; genus Calamus; species Calamus simplicifolius. The sequence continues at coordinate 726,983 of UESW01004284.1, forward strand.
TTTTTGGAGCCTCCGATTGGCCACCCCCCGGAGAGGGCTTCCGGAGAGATCCACCTCCTCATTATCTGGTTGATCGCCGATTCCTTCCCCACTGACTTGAGCATCGGAGGGTCTTCCGCGGAGGACCAACTCCGTGTGTGGGCTTCTTTTGCAGGTCCGCCGCACCCCCCTCTTCCCGGAGATCGACCGCGCCCGAGTCGGAGGACGGATCCCGGCGGCAACACCTGTGTATATAAAATTTTTTTGAACAAGTATATAAGTTTTAAATATATTTTTTTATAGTTTGATATTTATATATTTATATATTATATTATATTAAATTAAAAATTAATAATGATATCATTTGATTAGATCAAATCGGTTTATACGAATGTCTATTCCGACAAGAAGTAGGACACGGAATAAGATCACTCTTATTCCAACCCGACGCTCTCGAACGAAAACAGACTCCGACCAGGAATATCCTCGCTATTCGAACGCCCTTGAAGTCCTAGCCTCTCTGAACTCTTAAATTGGAACCAAAGCCTGTTCCGATTTTTTAGGAATAGCATCCAACCGGTGATCTTATTCCAACCCGACGCTCTCAAACGAAAACCGACTCCGGCCAAGAATAACCTTGCTATTCAAACCGCCCTTGAAGTCCTAGTCTCTTCTGAACTCTTAAATTGGAACCAAAGCCTGTTCCGATTTTTTAGGAATAGCATCCAACCGGTGATCTTATTCCAACCCGACGCTCTCGAACGAAAACCGACTCCGACCAGGAATAAAACTGCCCTTGAAGTCCTAGCCTCTCTGAACTCTTAAATTGGAACCAAAGCCTGTTCCGATTTTTTAGGAATAGCATCCAACCGGTGATCTTATTCCAACCCGACGCTCTCGAACGAAAACCGACTCCGGCCGGGAATAACCTTGCTATTCGAACCGCCCTTGAAGTCCTAGTCTCTCTGAACTCTTAAATTGGAATCAAAGCCTGTTCCGATTTTTTAGGAATAGCATCCAAACGGTGATCTTATTCCAACCCGACGCTCTCGAACGAAAACCGACTCCGACCAGGAATAAAACCCGCCCTTGAAGTCCTAGGAATAGTATCCAACCACCTTTCCATCCTACTCTCTATCCACGCCCTGTAAGCTTATAAATTGAGACCCCCCATCGTTACTATCTACGTCCCAAACCTCCTAAAAGAGTTCTTCTAAACCCCTTCTTCTTCTTCCATCACCACACCATACCATGAGAAAGAGGTGCAGACTTCCGCCGGATGATCACCATACCATGAGAAAGAGGTGCAGAAAGGCAAGCCTTGACATCAACTGCCTTCCAGATGATCTGCTGGTTGAGATCATTGCTCGTGTTGCCTCATCATCCTGGACGCCTGCTCGTGATATCATCAGCGTAAGACAATCATGCAAGAGCTTAAATAAGGCATCAAAGGCGAGGATGGTGGGGCAATGCTTTTCGGTAGACAAGGAGTGGATGTTCCACTGGTGGGATAAGGAGGGATATTTCTCCTTGATTCGGAGCTGCGCAAAGAGTGGCAACGTGCAAGCCAACTGCATCCTCGGATTGGTAAGTTGACTTCCAATTTCACTATTTTCTTCCAAATAAAAATAGCTGATAGTGAGGTTAGATAATGAGGCGTGTGGAATATATTTAACCTATTAAACTGGCGGTGATAAAACCACACAAAATTTTTGAAAGATAGGGCAATCTAATTGAGTAACGTTTCTTTTTTTTTTTTCTCTTTCTCTCTTGTTTTTATTCAGGAACTCATCTACAATAGAAGAGACATTAAAGCGGGCTTGCGATATCTTAAGAGGGCAGTGGCTGGTGGTCATTACGCTGCAGCTTATGCCATTGGTGTCTTATATTTCCGTGATCACGTAACGAGACATTATGGAATCGAACTGTTGAATGAACTCTATGATGCATGCGGCAAGCAACAGATTGTGAAGTTGCGGAAGGAGGTAGTCTCAATTTTGAGAAAGATAACCATGGAAAGATGGCCGTTGGAGCATATTGTACCATGCACGGATCCCTTGTGTGGAAGGGTCGAAGGCATGGGGTGGTGGCGTGAGGATGATATGGACATGATATTCTGTAGTTATTCATGCAAGTGGACGCATGAATACAACCAATTTTTTAAACATATATAGTTATTTTATATTTTTTGGTTTTGTAATCTGTAATTAGGTCAAATGTTATAATTTTGTTAATAAAGTCAAGTTAAATTTTGTACAAATATTGGAGTTAAAAATTTAATACATCTTACCGATTGGCTTATCACTTTAACTATAGCTTATCCCTAAAGCTCTATAAAAAATAATATAAAAGAATATGATGAGCCTAAGCCTGCTAAAAATTGCACCGGCACATCTGCATGCAACTTGATCCAACGTCATAGATACAAAACATATAATATCATGAATGCTAGTGAATTAATCATATTCTATTAACAATAATAAGCTCATAATATATAATAAATAACACACATCTTTATTGTAGCATAATCAATATCGATCATAGCCCAACATCATAGTCATATATATCAAAGTATGCATAAATTAAATATTTAATTAATAATTAATGCTTAATTCATCAAACATTAACATAGTCAATGAAATCATTATTCAACATCCCGATATATATATATATATATATATATATATATAGAAAGATAAGTCCATAAAATTATCTTCAATAATATGTTTAATGCTGTTTATTAAGTAAGCACTAAACTAGTCATGACCATATGTCAACCCTTGATGAACAATTAGAACTAGCTATTCTTAAGCCCATGGTAGCAATAGTTCTACCTAAGATGACATTGAGAAACTAAAATAGGCCTACATGTAACGATAACTAGAAACAGTCTATTAATAAGGACAATTACAAATAGACTTGCTCAACCAAAACTACCATACATAAGCCTATGGTAACAAATAAGCCAGCTTGTGAGGATAATTAATTAATATTATTAGTTTATTATCCATAATTATCCATTTCATTATAAATTTTAAGTTCTTTATCAAATTAAATTTATTTTATGAATACATGACCGTATAATTATGTCCATGTTCTCATTCCTAGGCCTACCTACTATCAATACGTACCTTCCATTATTACTCTTTCCCATGCCAATTTAACAATTATTAATTTTTAATTGAATGTAAATTTCATAACAATAAGTGTATGAATTTATGTAAAATTATGTCTAAGATAGAATCCAAACGCATGTGCAGTGATTCATCATATTTTCAAAAAATAACCAATAAAATTTCATTAGCATCTACATTATTGAATAAATATAGCTATACCATTTCCCATTCCGTTGTTAATTCTATATATGAATATATGATCATTCCATTACAAATCGGCCTATATCATTAACGATTTATACCCAAAATATATGCAGGCATATCACAAAAATATATTCATAGCTTGTATTTACTATAATTAAATTTTTGTATAAAATCACGTAAAATGAACATAGCATATGTAACATGAAGCATATTGCACGATCGACATACATGCATGCATATTGCAGCTGCCAACGACTAACTAAATGATAAGGACTAGCGTTAGCATCCATTAGCGTCCTCAACCGTTTGATCTCTGGCACGTTAACTGTCTTTTCTGATGACAATCTTGTTTGTCTACACGAGCATCAGCCAAAGAATTTCTCCAATTCTATGATCCTGTGGAGGTCTGCCTCCGTTTGCTCGGTGGCAGACGTCGGTTTCATTAAACCTCGTTGCCTCCCTACACGCGTTACTTTACGAACCTGATGACTAGCCATATCCTAACCCACCAAGAAAATCCTAACCACAAAAGAAAAATCCTAACGAAACGAAAAAGGAAAGAGAATCTGTAATCAATGGGAAGAAGACGTAGACAAGGATCTCAAATGTCAATCTTAGAATCGGATCAGAATTGAAGGCCTAATCGCTTGAATCATCAAGAAAGGTGTTTCCTAGCTCACTTCCAAGTGAAAAAAAAAAGTTTTTCTCTCCAAACAAAGTTGCAGGAAACCTTCAAGAATCCACAATGAAAATCACATAATCATCAGGACGAGCAAATCGAAGTAAGAATCATTGAATGTAGAATCGTAAATAAATTTGTAGTCTTAGAAGAGCAGTATGGGTAGAAATTAAAGTGAACACAAGGATTAAACCAGAGAGCATGGTTTTGAAAACCGGACCGGACCGATTTGGTCATCAGTCCGGTCCAATTTTATTATTAAAGTTAACTTGTATATGACCGAATGAAAGCTTAAAAATCCATTGAATCGGTCGGGTTATAAAGAACCGGTCTAATCCTGATTTTTAGACTTTTAGTTTTGATAAATGAAATTATGGTTGAATTTTTTGGGTTTTTAATTTTTCACTTTAGTTTTTAATTTTTGGTTTATGAAATATTAAATTATTCTTAAATTATTATTTTTATTATCTTGTATTCTTGTTGAATATTATAACTTTTTAAATATCATTTTGCATCATGCTTATTCTTATTGAATATATTATTATATTTTTAAATTAGTCTTACTAGTTTCATTGATTTAAATTATAAAATTTGAATAGAAAATATTATGTTACATAAAATTTTCTTAAACATATATATAATTTTTAAATATTACTTTATAATTTGATATTTATATTTTTTTTTTTATATTATTAAATTAAAAATTAATTATGATATCATTCGATTCTATCAAATTGGTTTATCCGATCGAACGGATTGACCCACGACCCAAATGTCTATCCCGGCAAGAAGTAGGATACGAAATAACACTGGATCAGAATCTAAGTACTCAAATCTGATAAATCTTTTTATATTGGACATTATATTTAAACAATGTATTTGTTGTTTGATTTTTTTTCCTATTTAAATTAGGCCGAGCCATTTGGCTTGGAAGAAATGGCTCAACAGTTTTGAATCTCGTACTTAATAAATGGAGCGTGCAACCACTTTACATACAAAAATTTAGTATTGGTTGCAGTTTACATAAAAAAATAAAATTTCAACTAATATAATAAATGAAATCTTTGATTCAGGGCTAACTTCTCATCCTCAATCGCATTTACATGATAGTGGAAGAAAAGCATGATACATCTCATGCGTATCTTTCTTTTCTATATAAATAGCAATAAGACAATCATCATTCTTGTACTCAATAAAATTTTTATTTTATTTTTCTAGAAAATTATAATAGTTATAGTAATAGTTATTATATTACTTGTGAAATTGATATATTAGAGGAAACCAAGATTAATGATTAAATTTATATATGATTTTGAGAAAGATAACCATGGAAAGATGGCCGTTGGAGCATATTGTACCATGCACGGATCCCTTGTGTGGAAGGGTCGAAGGCATGGGGTGGTGGCGTGAGGATGATATGGACATGATATTCTGTAGTTATCTTAAGAGGGCAGTGGATGGTCAGAGCTTATGCCATTGGTGTCTGTGATCACGTAACGAGACATTATGGAATCGGCTCTATGATGCATGCGGCAAGCAGATTGTGAAGTTGCGGACTCAATTTTGACCATGCAGCATATTGTACCATGCACGGATTTGTGTGGAAGGGTCGAAGGCATGGGGTGGTGGCGTGGGATGATATGGACATGATATTCTGTAGTTATTCATGCAAGTGGACGCATGAATACAACCAATTTGTTATTTTATGGTTTTGTAATCTGTAATTAGGTCAAATGTTATAATTTTGTTAATAAAGTCAAGTTAAATTTTTACAAGTGGAGTTAAAAATTTAATACATCTTACCCATTGGCTTATTACTTTAACCATAGCTATCCCTAATCTTAAGCTCTTGATAAAAAATAATATAAAAGAATATGATGAGCCTAAGCCTGCTAAAAATTTGCACCGCACATCTGCATGCAACTTGATCCAACATCATAGATACAAAACATATAATATCATGAATGCTAGTGAATTAATCATATTCTATTAACAATAATAAGCTCATAATACATAATATAAATAACACACATCTTTATTGTAGCATAATCAATATCGATCATAACCCAACATCATAGTCATATCAAAGTATACATAAATTAAATATATTTAATTTATAATTAATACTTAATTCATCAAACATTAACATAGTCAATGTAATCATCATTCAACATCCCGATATATATATATATATAGAAAGATAAGTCTGTCAAATTATCTTCAGTAATATGTTTAATGCTGTTTATTAAGTAAGCACTAAACTAGTCATGACCATATGTCAACCCTTGATGAACAATCAGAACTAGCTATGCTTAAGCCCATGGTAGCAATAGTTCTACCTAAGATGACAGTAAGAAACTAAAATAGGCCTACATGTAACGATAACTAGATGGTAGACAATAGTATCAATAAGTTCCCATAAGGAAGACAGTAGTATGGGTAGGAATTCAAGAGAACAAAGGATTAAACCAGAGAGCATGGTTTTGAAAATCGGATCGGACCGGCCGATTCGGTCATCAATTCGGTCCGATTTTATTATTAAAGTTAACTTGTATATGACCGAATTGATGAAAACTGAAAAATCCATTGAATTGGTCGGGTTATAAAGAATCCTTTCTTTCCTTTTTTACTTTTAGTTTTGATAAATGAAATTAGGGTTGAATTTTTTGGATTTTTAATTTTTCACTTTAGTTTTTAATTTTTAGTTTATGAAATATTAAATTATTCTTAAATTATTATTTTTATTATCTTATATTCTTGTTGGATATTATAACTTTTTAAGTATCATTTAGCATTAGGCTTATTCTTGTTGAATATTGTTATTATATTTTTAAATTAGTCTTATTAGTTTCATTGATTTAAATTATAAAATTTGAATAGAAAATATTATGTTATATAAAATTTTCTTAAACAGATATATACTTTTTAAAGATATTACTTTATAATTTGATATTTATATTTTTATATTAAATTAAATTAAAAATTAATTATGATATCATTTGATTAGATCAAATTGGTTTATCCGATCGAACTGATTGACCCACGACCCAAATGTCACCCGACAAGAAGTAGGATAGAAGGAATAATGCTGGATCAGAATCTAACTAGGTACTCAAATTTGATAAACCTTTTTATATTGGACATTATATTTAAACAATATATTTGTTGTTTGATTTTTTTTTCCTATTTAAATTAGCCCGAGCCATTTGGCTTAGAAGAAATGGCTCAACGGTTTTGAATCTCGTACTTAATAAATGGAGCGTGCGTAAGATAATGTTGGTTGCACTTTACATACAGAAATTTAGTATTGGTTGCACTTTACATAAAAAAAATAAAATTTCAACTAATATAATAAATAAAATCTTTGATTTTTATTTACCCTACAAGGCTAACTTCTCATCCTCAATCGCATTTGTATGATGGTGGAAGAAAAGCATGATACAACTCATGCGTATCTTTCTTTAACTACAAGAAAAATGACTTATTATGAAGAATTAATTCATCACAATAAGTACAAAAGTCACCATAATAAGTTATTGCGTCGTAATAACTTGTTGTCATAATAACTTATTACGGCAACTTATTTTCATCGTAATAGCTCCCTATTACGACGAAACCATATCATCGTTATATATTTTTTAAAAAATATAATTTAAATAAAAACTTATTACGGCGACTATTTTCGCCATAATATCAACCTATTATGGCGAAAAAATCATCGTAATAAGTTTTAAATATTTTTAAAATTTAAATAAAAACTTATTACGATAACTTTTTTTTCGCCGTAATAGGTAGATATTACGGCAAAAAAGTCACCATAATAAGTTTTAAATATTTTTAAAATTAAAATAAAAACTTATTACGATGGCTTTTTTTTGCCGTAATAGGTAGATATTACGACGAAAACAGTCGTCGTAATAAGTTTTAAATATTTTTAAAATTTAAATAAAAACTTATTACGGCTACTTTTTTTGCCGTAATATCTACCTATTACGGCAAAAATAAGTCACCGTAATAAGTTTTTATTTAAATTAAAAAATATTAAAATTTTATTTTAATATTATTTTTATTTTGCACCTGTTACAATAATATAATATAATATTAAAGCATCGATATTAGAAATAATTTTCTAATATAAAAGTTTCACAAAAAAATTAATAAAAGTTTTCATTCATTTCAATAAAATCATTATATACAATGTTTTTGAAAATACATAATTAAAAAAAATGCATATAATATGGAGGTGAGGTTTGCTGGGATCCACTAGGATGATATCCAGGCACTAGCTGTCGTATGAAAGTAGTGAGCTCATCAGTCGTCGCCTTTAGATTCTGGATGGTCTTCTGTTGCTGAGTGAGCTTATTCTGTTGTTGAGTGAGCTTATCCTTTTGCTGACATTACAGTAAAAGTAACGTATAGCAACTCTATTTTTCTGACGCTTGGGGGTAGGGTTGGAAATTCACGCAGCATGCCGATGCTTTTTAAAGCGTCGGCAGGCTCCTCCCCCTGCGTCCAATGCCCCCCCCCTCGCATTTTGATGCCCCTTCTGATGCCCTAGCTCCCGTCCGCGTCTGATGCCCCTTCTGATGCCCTAGCTCCCGCCCGCGTTTTGAGCGTTTTGATGCCGTAGCTTCCACCCGCTGATGCCCTATCTCCCACCCGCGTTCTGAGCATCCTTCTCTAATCCCCCCCCCCACATTCTGATGCCCTAGCTCATCCTCTTATCCCCCCCCATGTTTTGATCGATCTAGTGTCCTAGCACCCTAGCTCCGTCCCCCCTCCCCCCCGGTGTTTTGATCCAGTGCCCTCGCTCCCCCCTCCGGCGTTCTGATCAAGTGCCCTAGCTCCCCCCTCTCGTGTTCTGATCCAGTGCCCTAGCTTGAGTTGTTTCAACTCCTGATCAAGAGCTAAAAGAAGGTTGTGTGGTATCTCATAAAGGGGGATCTTTGTTTCCCACCTAACCATGTCAACCATATCAAGTTGATAACAATTATCCATAATAAGTGTATTTAGGATAATTTTGTTATCATGATCAATTGGATTACAATCAGCCAAACTATATAAAAAGGGTTTATCCCTGATTCCAACATCGCAACCTCGATATATTTAGTACTTAGATAATTACTTGCTTGCACATTGAGGAATTTATGTGCTTAATGGTGGAATTATGTCTTAATAAGTGCCATTTGGACTCTGCATATTTGTTTTGCTGGTATGGAAGATATATGCCGTCATGCCTGCATCTATCAGCAGGATGATGATGTTGTCACTCAATAATGCTTACGGTGAAGTCTATGCTGCGTAATGTTAGCTCTTTCTTCTTCAGGGAAATTTGTAGGTGAAGTTTATTCCCTGCTTGATGTGATGTCTTAGTTCTTTGTTTCTTCAGGATGTTACCCAAATGTTAGACATTTGAGTTTGGGGTCGTTTGGGTGTTGTTACATGCATGCATGCACATCTATGTGGCACGTATGCATCATCATGTGGAACTTCTGAGTTCTAATTTGGGTGAATACTGGCAATTTTTCTGTTATGCTTAGCTTTTTCTAGATGAAAGGTCATGCTTTGAACCAACTTAATACTGGGTGAATAGTTGATCAGTGAGAGGCATTAGATTGTTCACAGGGTGAGCTATCCTATGTAGTGCTAATTGTTCTGTTTGGAACTGGGATGGGAAGGTATTTCCAATGAAATTCAGTATTAGCAATTATGAATCCGTCTAGTGTCTAAGATAAATTTTAAGTTACACCACCGTGTGATGCATAAATATGGTTTCAATGCCCCTAACAAGATCAATGCAAGTCTTTTGACTGTCAGCAAAAATTAAGAACTTTGCTTCTCTTCTTGAGCCTCCTCCACTCCCATGATCTGTTTTACTGGTGCTGCGGATGATGATGGGTCTCCTCCAGTTCCATCAATAGGCTTTTCCTGTGCCTCCTCCTCCTCTTCCTCTAGTGCCTTTTGTTGGGAATTTCAATTATATGAATTTATATAATCATATGATACATAAATGGTCTCTCCCTTGAACCACAAAATTCTTTCCTTCTTGCGAGGGGTGATGATTTTTCCATCCAAGATCATCTCAATCAAGAGAGATTTCATGTTGTCTCATTAAGATTGAGTCAAATCCAATTCAAGTTGATATTATAACAAATTGGATATTTGCTATCATGATAATGTTAAGATTACAACCACCAAACCACATGGAAATTGGTTATCCCATGAAACCAACGTCGCAACCTTAAATTTGGCTTCATGAGAACACCCCAAATCATGGGGTTCACTCCTCCATGACTGTCATCCAAAATCCTCCTTACGATCTCAGCCCTCGATGGGTTTCCATGGCCATCATATGGAGGGATCAAGCCTAATTAATGGATTTTATATGTACATCTCATGTACAAAAGGTCTCTCTTTTGAACAAAAAATTCTTTTCTCTATAATGAATCCTATTCATCAATTTCATGTTCTCTCATTAAGATTGAGTCAAATCCAATCCTAATTTATTGGTTATCTGATTTGAATTAAGTCCAACTTAATTTGCGTGTGACCCATTAGGTCCCTTGACACGTTGGTAATAATTATGTCCCTAATATTGACCCTAAGGATGACTTGATCAACACCTTGTCCAAGTCAATTCTTTAACAAAATCAACTCTTTGATTAAGTCAAAGAATCCATGATTATAGATCACGAGCGGCCTCTAGCAAAGCATCATGACCACCCAAGTGTTAAGGGTTTGTTGACGTGGTCATCAACACCTGTCCATGAACGGTTACCGTACGATTCAATCCCTTCATCACATATCCCAGATCAATCAGTGGTATGGAATGTGTCAACCATATAATTGATCTTTGTTTACTTGATCTCAGAAAAATTGACTCATATGAATTAGAACTTCGAAACCATTTCGAATTCCAACTCAACCTTGCAAGGATTTAACAGTCAATTTAATCCATCAAGTGGCCGTGGGATATAACCCTTTCTATCAAGGGAGACGAATCCTGTCTTGATCAAACACCACCTTCATGTGCTTCATATCATACCCAATCACCATATTTACCACCCGTGGCTAGAGCGACGTTTGCATGTCGTCAAAGCATGATATTCCACATATAAGGTGCAATGAAGATCTCAAGTCAAAGGATCACTCGCACCACCGTCATCAAAGATCAACCATCGACACTATATAGAATATCCATATGGGATCTCTGTGCGGGTCATCCAATGTATCATTACAATAACGAACATCCACACACCATATCCAAGTATCTTCATACTTCAGCTTGCAAGATCAGCTTCACACCACAAGGGTGAAGATATGCAATGTGTGCTAGTCTCAACGGTGTTCGACAGTGTCCAATCCTGTCTACGCATCGACTAGGGAAGTTTAAAAAATCAAACCATAATGTGCAATTTTGGATCTCACAATTTGTAATCTCTATTATAAATTCCATATGCACAGTTCACATTCTTTTGGACTTTATCTCACAGGAAAAATATCTCTATATATATATAAAAATACCTGGATAGATAAAGAAACCAATAAATTTGATTTGCATTCATAAAGAAATGTGTACCAACTAGCATCTAATCTGATTGGATCTAGGGCACACACTAACATTGACTACAGAGGTTGATAAAATTTCCACTGCAAAAAGTGGATAAAATTTTTATTACTGAATCCAAACAAGATTACCTGGATCTTGACGGTCAGCTTACGCAAGTTAAGGAAATTAATTTCTTCGAATTTTCCAGGTATGGAAGCGGCTTTGTATTCGTACAGCAGCCTTCATTGTCCTTTGTCAGCTGTAATTGCGGAAGGCATGCTGAATCTTTAGAGCAGCAACTATCTGGGCGCTTCCATCTCAGGCTTAGCCAACAGAACTGCTTTATTTTGTTTGTTGCTTCAAAACACGCTCCCTCAACGCAGCTTGTATACGATTCGCTGCTGCATCCACCGCATTTCTATATGCTGCTAATGATTTATTTAGACAAAGTTCTTGCTCACTTATAAGGTTCTCAGTACATAGTACATACATGTTCGAAGCTCACTTGGTTGGTCAAACCAGGTAGCATGCATGGGTGCAGTTATGTTCCTAGGCCAAGGACATACATAGCCTGAAAATGTGCAATTAATCCCATTTCTGCAAGATACATAGCCAAGCCTTGCCCTTGTTTTGAAGCTAAATCAGCTGTATTGCATCCACCAGGGAATTCTGGAGTAGGATCTGTGACCAAGCTTGGATTTGCCCTAGCAGATAAAAGAGCAGCAACCATTTTTTCCATGAGTTAACAGATTCCTGCATGTTCATTAGAACCTCACTGGGACAACACGTATAGGAAAAGGAGAAAAAAAGGGTGCAAACTAACAATCAAACATTTGAGGCATCTGAATTGCATTCAGATTAATCATGATGATCTATAACTTGGTTGAGTCATTTAAGATTTCATGCACAACATGCACAAGGTTGTCAATAATGCTATTGATGATGCTCAATCACCTATCCTGGACATCGGGAACGAAATGCTTCTCTCAGCTCTTCTTCACTAGGTTACCTGCAGAAAAGTCCCAAGACCGGAGGGGGTTCTTCGGTGGGACCCTCCGATGCCCAAGTTAGCAGCTGAGGTCACAGCTGAAGAGGGGCTCGAGTGAGCCCTTTTTAGTATGAAAAAGGAGGTCTCAGGGAGGAGGGATTCCTTCCTGAATGCTAAGACAGCGATTTTGGGGATTATCGTGCATACCTGTTTACTGGGTGGATTCGCCTTTTTATAGGGGTTGACCCCGGCATGATCACATGGAATTTTGTGAGGAGGGAATGTCTGCGGAGTTCTTGGGAGTTGCATGGATCTGGGCTGGTTGGTAGGTCCTGTTCCATCAGAGAGGGAGAAAACGGCGGTTGGTGGTTCCTGTTCCATCGGAGAGGGAGAAAATGGCGGTTGGTGGGTTAAGTCCCATCAATCTGCAGAGTTGTTGGGTCTAGTCCCATCAACAACGTGGCCAGCAGTAGGTGAACCTGGCATTGTCAGGCGGCGCGAGTCAGAGAGGTGGTTTCTTGAACTGCTGGGGCCATGCTGGGGAGAACTGGGACACCTTGACCCTCCTAGGGGAGTCGAGGCTGAACCTGGCTGGCCAATCGACCTCCCCGGCCAGGAAGTGCCGAGACGGGATAGGCCAGGAATGGCCGGGGACGACTCGACGGGCTCGGAGACGCCGGGGCCGAGAAGGGCCGACCAGAAAGGGTCGGGGCCGACTCGGCGGGCTTGGAGATGCCGGGGCCGAGAAGGGCCGACCAGGAAGGGTCGGGGCCGACTCGGCGGGCTTGGAGAACTCGGAGATGCTGGGGCCGACCAGGAAGGGTCGGGGCCAGCCAGCTTGGACACACCGGGGGCCGGCTAGGAAGACGTCGGGCCGCTTGGGAAGGTGCCAGGGCCAGCCAGCTTGGACACGCCGGGGGTCGCTTGAGAAGGTGCTGAGTGTCGGCCTTGGAGGTGTCGGCCTTGGAGGTGCCGGCCTTGGAGGTGTCGGCCTTGGAGCTGTCGGGCATTGGGGTTCGGCCATGGAGGTGTTGGCCATGGAGGTGTCGGCCTTGGAGGTGCTAGCCTTGGAGCTGTTGGACATGGAGGTGTCGGCCATGGAGGTGCCGGCCTTGGAGGTGCCGGCCTTGGAGCTGTCGGCAATGGAGGTGTTGGCCTTAGAGGTGCCGGCCTTGGAGGTGCCGGCCTTGGAGGTGTCGGCCATGGAGGTGTTGGCCTTGGAGGTGCCGGCCTTGGAGGTGTCGGCCTTGGAGGTGCCGGCCTTGGAGGTGTCGGCCATGGAGGTGTCGGCCTTGGAGATGCCAGCCTTGGAGGTATCGGCCTTGGAGGTGCCGGCCTTGGAGGTGTCGGCCTTGGAGGTATCGGCCATTGGGGCCGTCGGCCATGGAGCCGCCGGCCTTGGAGCCAAGGTGACCGAGCGGGGCGAGGCCGATTGCCGAGGTGGGCCGTTGCGGATGTTGAGGTCGAAGTGGGCCATGGTCGATGCCAAGATCGAGATGGGACGCGGCCAACGTTGAGACCGACGCCACTGTCAAGGTGGGCCGTCCAAAAATTATTATCTTTTATTCTTCAAGGGGTCAACTGGCCCCATCAAATGCCCCCCACACTCCTTGAGCTTGCGTGCCCCGCATCAGCTAAGCGAAAGGAGTGTAGGACTTTTACCTTGGCGTCTGCTCTTTCATGTTAACTTCAACCATGATTCCTTCTAGGTGGGGAAACCCCTTTCCTCTTGCGCTGCCTTGTATGGACATCTGCATGCCTTCTTTGGCTAGCTGAGGGTAGGTAGTAATCCTCTCCCAATGCGGAGTCTGGAAGTCTTTTCATGGCTATCCGCCGGCTTGAGGCTGCCAAGATAAAGCCGCTGAGACCGTGACAAAATTGCCGAAGCAGAAATAGAGCCGTCGAGGCTGATTGGCCGTCGATCGATGACACAGAGTTGAAACTACTGAGGTAAGTTGTGGCTGCCGGAAGCCTTTTGAACCCCGAAGGGTGACCTGAGAGCTGAGAGTCATCAGGTTCCTTTTGAACCGCCTTGAGGGAGTGGGAACCACTGCGAGGGGCGACTCATCGGGTACAGAGCCTTTAGGGTCTTAACCACTCGGGGGATTTGTGAACCGCTGTGAGTGGTGTCCCGTGGGCCAAGATGTCGGTGAGCTCCTTTTGAACCATCTTGGGGTTTGTGTGCCGCCTAAGTGGCGACTCAGTCGGTTACGGAGCCTTTAGGGTCTTAACCTACTCGGGGGCACCGCCGTTCCGGGGCCGAGTAGTGTCCCGTGGGCCGCGATGCCAGTGAGCTCCTTTTGAACCATCTTGGGGGTTTGTGTGCCGCCCAAGTGGTGACTCAGCCGGTTACGGAGCCTTTAGGATCTTAACCTACTCGGGGGCACCGCCGTGCCGGGGCCGAGTGGTGTCCCATGGGCCGCGATGCCAGTGAGTTCCTTTTGAACCATCTTGGGGGTTTGTGTGCCGCCCAAGTGGCAACTCAGCCGGTTACGAAGCCTTTAGGGTCTTAACCTACTCGGGGGCACCACCGTGCCGGGGCCGAGTGGTGTCCCATGGGCCGCGATACCAGTGAGCTCCTTTTGAACCATCTTGGGGGTTTGTGTGCCGCCCAAGTGGTGACTCAGTCGGTTACGGAGCCTTTAGGGTCTTAACCTACTCGGGGGCACCGCCGTGCTGGGGCCGAGTGGTGTCCCATGGGCCGCGATGCCAGTGAGCTCCTTTTGAACCATCTTGGGGGTTTGTGTGCCGCCCAAGTGGCGACTCAGCCGGTTATGGAGCCTTTAGGGTCTTAACCTACTTAGGGGCACCGCGTGCCGAGGCCGAGTGGTGTCCTATGGGCCATAATGCCAGTGAGCTCCTTTTGAACCATCTTGGGGGTTTGTGTGCCACCCAAGTGGTGACTCAGCCGGTTACGGAGCCTTTAGGGTCTTAACCTACTCGAGGGCACCACCGTGCCAGGGACGAGTGGTGTCCGTGGGCCGCAATGCCAGTGAGCTCCTTTTGAGAGACCTGGTCCTTGGACATAAGGAGAACAAGCTGTGGCATCAGAAGGGGCCTCTTTTATTACTCATGCTTCTGGGAGTACATCATTGGTAATATTGGCGGAGGTTGTCCGCATTCCAGGTACGTGGAATGGGTTTCCCATCAAGCGATTGTGCGCCTCATCTATGAAGTCCAGGTTAGCCCGTATAAGTGCAAAGTTATTTTCCTCGTTGAAGGACTCCACACATGGACTGGGCAAACCGATCTCAACGGGGATGACAGCTTCGGATCCGAAGGTAAGACTGAAAGGAGTCTTGCCCGTCGCTGCTCTGGGGGTTGTGTGGTAGGCCCATATCACACTGGGGAGCTCCTCCACCCACTGACCTTTGGACCCATCTAGCTGGGTTCGGAGTCCTCTAAGGATGGTGTGGTTCATGACCTCGGCTTCTCCGTTAGTTTGAGGATGGCCGACAGATGTGAATCGGTGGTGAATGCCTAACTCGCCACAAAAGGCTTTGAATGCTTTATTGTTGAATTGGTGGCCATTGTCCATGATGAGGGTGTGGGGTAGGCCGAAACAGCATATGATTGACTTCCAGAAGAAGGCTTTGACTTTGCTTTTGGTGATCTTGGCCAGCACTTCAACCTCAACCCATTTGGTGAAGTAATCGATGGCGACTAGCAAAAATCTTCGCTGCCCTGAAGCTGGGGGGAATGGCCCGAGAATGTCCATTCCCCATTGGGCGAAAGGCCATGGGGCCGAGAGCGGACTCATTGGGGCAGATGGTTGATGTTGGATGTGTGCGTGGCGCTGGCAACCATCACACTTCTGAACCAATCTAGCTGCATCTTCCTTCATAGTAAGCCAAAAGTATCCTTGGCGGAGGGCTTTTTGAGCTAAAGATCTGCCCCCCAGGTGATTTTCACATATGCCTTCATGAATTTCTTTGAGGATGTAGTCAGCGTCGGTGGGCCCTACGCACTTGAGTAGGGGGTAGGAGAACGACCTTCTGTATAGACGCCCGTCGAGGAGGATGAATTTGGAGGCTCTCCACTTGAGTAGTCTAGCTTCGTTGCGGTCATCAGGGAGAGTGCCGTCGGTGAGATAACGGACGTAGGCATCCATACAGGTGGGCTCTTGGGCGAGTGGGAGGACTTCTTCACTATCCTCTATGCTGGGTCTTTTCAAGTATTCAATATAAGCATCTCTCGTCAAGCCGTCGGCGGAGGTGGCCAGATGAGAAAGGATGTTGGCCTTGGCATTTTCGCTCTGGGGAATGTAATTGATATTGAAATAAGGCAATGAGGAAGTTAGAAACTGAACCTTGCCCAAATACTGCGCCATAATGGGGTCGCGCGCTTCATATTCCCCGTGGATTTGGCCAGAGACAAGTTGCGAGTCGGTAAAGGCTCTGAGACGCCTTACTCCCAACTCTCGGGCTAACCTTAGCCCGGTCAGTAGGGCCTCGTACTCGGCTTGATTGTTGGTGGCTTCGAATAGGAACCGCAGGGCACATTCTGTCCTTTCTCCACCCGGCCCGGCAAGAATGAGGTCGGCGCCGCTTCCTTATGAATTTGATGCGTCGTCCACATGAAGAAACCAGGATTCTCCATCATCCTCTAGCTCAGGTTCGCACTACTCCATGGGAGCCTCTTTGGGATCTTCCTCCACCCAAGTACACTCGACCAGGAAATCAGCTAAGACCTGAGACTTCAGAGCCGACCGAGCTTGAAAAGAAAGGTCAAATTCCCCCAGCTTGATGGCCCACTTGGCCAGTCGGCCTGAAGTGTCCGGGCGAGCCAGGATGGCTCGAAGTGGCTGATCCATGAGCACCACAATAGGATGGGCTTGAAAATACAGACGGAGGCATCGGGCGGAGACTATCAGGGCAAAAATAACTTTTTCTGTCTTGGAATATCTGACCTCTGCGTCATGAAGGACCTTACTCACATAATAGATGGGTCTTTGAGTTCCATCAGCGTTGAGGCGCACCAGGACCGAGCTAACGGCTTCTGACAAAGTGGCTAAGTAGAGGAAGAGACTTTCTCCATCTCTTGGCTTGGATAGAAGTGGCAGAGAAGATAGGAATGCCTTCAACCCGTCGAAGGCTTTCTGGCAGTCGTCCGTCCATTCGAAGCTATTCATTTTCCGCAGGGCCTTGAAGAAAGGCATGCATCTCTCAGCCGATTTGGAGAGGAAGTGACTTAGAGCCGCTATCCTTCCCGTCATTCATTGTACTTCTTTTTGCTAGATGGCGGCCTCATGTCGAGTATGGCACTGATCTTCTCTAGGTTTGCCTCGATCCCTCGCTGGGTCACCATGAAGCCTAGGAACTTGCCCATCGTGACCCCAAAAGCACATTTCTTGGGGTTCAGCTTGACTTGGAAGTGACGAAGGTTGTTGAAGGTCTCCTCTAGGTCGGAGATGATCGGAGGCGCAGGTGCTCTTTGTCAGCATGTCATCTACGTAGACTTCCATGTTTCGGCCTAGCTGATCCTGGAACACTCTATTCATCAGTCTTTGGTAGGTTGCCCCCGCATTCTTGAGGCCGAAAGGCATCACCTTGTAGCAATAAATGCCTTTCTCTGTCACAAAGGAGGTGTGCTCTTTGTCGCTGGGGTCCATCCTTATCTGGTTATATCCCGAGAAGGCATCCATGAAGCTGAGGAGTTCGTGCCCGGAGGTGGAATCCACCAGCTGATCAATTCTGGGCAGAGGGAAATTGTCTTTCGGACACGCCTTGTTGAGGTCGGTGAAGTCTATGCAGATCCTCCAGCTCTCATTTGCCTTACGCACCATGACCATGTTGGCTAGCCAATCAGGGTAGTGCGCTTCCCGGATGTGGCTGGCACTGAGTAGCTTGCTAACTTCCTTGTCAATGGCCCTTTGTCGGTCAGGGGCGAAGCTTCTCTTCTTCTGGCGGATCGGGCAATGCCGTGGATCAATGTTGAGCTTGTGGGTGATCACCTCTGAAGGGATTCCGGGCATGTCGGATGCCGACCAGGCGAAAATGTCCGAGTTGGCCCTTAAAAAACCCAAGAGACGCTTCCGGTCCTCCAGGGGAAGGAGTCCTCCGATGCGGACGGTCTTCACCGGGTCCTCCCCAAGGGGGAAGGTTAGCAGGTGCTCAGCTGACTCTCCTCCTTGGCTGGAGTCTTTGGGATCAGATGCATCTAGAGCTGGCTCAACTTTCAGGGGACTTGATGCCGCGTGATAATAGGGCAGGATCGGGCTGGTCCCGCTACGCATCTCACCAACTCCCTCACTAGTGGGGAACTGCACTAGTAAACACCGGGTGGAAATGACTGCGTCCAAAAGGTTCAGACCCGAGCACCCGAGAATGGCATTGTACGCCAAGGGGACCCTTACGACCAGGAACTTTATGATCACAGTGCTTTGGCATGGTGGTGTCCCGGCTGTCACAGGCAAGATATTTCACCTTCGACCCTTACGGAGTCCCCGGTAAACCCGACTAGCGGGGCCGCCACAGGTTGGAGAGAGTCCACAGATAATCCCATTCGAACAAAAGCGTCATAAGTAAGGATGTCAGCTGAGCTGCCACTATCAACTAATATCCTTTTTATAGGGTGCTTAGCGATCGTCATGGAGACGACGATGCCTTCATTGTTTACATTCCCCACTACAGTAGGGCCCCCCCCAGGGATTACATTGTTCGGCGCCTCCTCCCCTCTCGGCTATTTAGGTGCAGAGGCTGATCCCCAGGACACCATTCCGTCTGTCTGCTCAGTGGGGGCATTATCGACCGGGGCTTAGACAAGCGGAGGCCCCATGAGGGCCGGCAGCGGCTGCGACATCTTTTGGATATTTACTGAGGTAGCCCCGTTGAATAAGCTCCTCGATGGCCCTCTTCAGGTTGTAGCAGCTATCGGTATCGTGGCCGTAATACCGGTGGAAATGGTAGTAGCGGCTCTTGTCACGGGGAGGACCTTTCTTCATGGGAGGAGGTCGTTGAAGATAAGGTTCACCCTCGATCTCCATCAGAATATGGGATCGAGCGGCTAGAAGAGGCGTGAGCTTACTCTCGTCGAGGACGGGGCTCCGACGCCTGTTCTCGGAACGACGAGGCGGGTCAGCTCGCCTGTGTCGAGGGGGCCCACTGGGCTCGGGGCGAGCGAGCTTGTGGCTGGAGTTCTTGAAGATTTCCGACGGGTGAAGTCGGTTTCATCCACGCGGATGTATTTCTGAGCTCGAAGGAGGAGATCGGAATAAGAGCTTGGGGGCTTCTTATCCAAGGAGAAAGTGAAGCGGGACGGGAGGAGTCCCCGCTTCAACGCCAGTGCTGCCACCGTATCGTGAGATGATAGACCTCGAGGGTGGCGGCCTTGAATCGGGACACAAAGTCCCGTAGAGACTCTCCCTCCTTCTGACGGACAGAGAAAAGGTTGTCGGCTACCCTTGGGATTCGTCGGCAGGCATCGAAGTGTTCCATAAAGGCTTTCTTCAGCTTCCAAAAGGAGTCGATGCTGTGAGGGGGCAGGCGTGAGTGCCATGCACGGGCGGCCTTCCGCAGGGTAGCATGGAAGGCTTTGCAGAGAAGGGCGTCTGAAGCACCCTGGATTTGCATCATTGCTTTATAACTCTCGAGATGATCGAGAGGATCCGTTGTACCATCGTACGGGTCTATCTGAGGAAAGCGGAACCTGGAGGGGACTGGTTCCTCCAATATCTGGCAGGTGTAAGGAGGACGAGTGTCGAACTCTTCCTCCGGCTGATGGTTGATCTTCTTGGCGAGCTCGTCGAGGTGCCTGTTGTACTCCTCTAGGCGTTCCTCCATCTGGCGGCTGATCGTCGGGGCCCTCTGAGATGGCTCGGAGAAGAAGAAGAAGAAGAGGCAGAAGGAGATGGAGACAAAAGTCGGGACTTCCGCCTGGGTTCCTCGTGATGATGTGGCTTGGGAGGAAATTTGTTGGGGCCATGGTCAGGGGACCGTGGCCGCTTTGAGGGCTCACGTCAAGGCTTCTTAGGGGAAACCTGACATCGACCGGTCTCCCACCGAGGAGAACCTCCCCTCGCCGACTGTTGATTGGCGGGGGGAGCAGTCTGATGCTGGATGGCCACGGACTGTTGTTGCTGGAGCTCGTGGATCATGGCGGTGAGATTCTGGACTTGCTGGGAAAGAGTCGCCAGCCGCTCTGCTGTTTGATCAACAGCCTCCAGCGGTGGGCAGGCAACTGGAGGGTTGGTAGCAGGGGGATTGGCCTCCTGCTGCCTAGTTGGCGGGGGAGCCCCGCTGGACAGCTGACGAGGCATCCTGAGCTCGTGTCACCACCATGGCTTCTCGAAGAGAAGAGGGGGAGAGAGTCTCGCCTACCAAGATGTAACGCAGGGAGAATGTTCGCTACTTTTTCTTATCCCCCTACCTGGCGCGCCAATCTGATGACGCTCAATCACCTATCCTGGACGTCGGGAACGAATGCTTCTCCCGGCTCTTCTTCACCAGGTTACCTGCAGAAAAGTCCCAGGACCAGAGGGGGTTCTCCGGTGGGACCCTCCGATGCCCAAGTTAGCAACTGAGGTCACAGCTGAAGAGAGGCTCGAGTGAGCCCTTTTTAGTATGAAAAAGGAGGTCTCAGGGAGGAATTCCTTCCTGAATGCTAAGGCAGCGATTTTGGGGATTATCGTTCATACCTATTTACTGGGTGGATTCGCCTTTTTATAGGGGTTGACCCTGGCATGATCACGTGGAATTTTGTGAGGAGGGAATGTCTACGGAGTTCTTGGGAGTTGTGTGGATCTGGACTGGTTGGTAGGTCCTGTTCCATCGGAGAGGGAGAAAACGGCGGTTGGTGGGTCCTATTCCATCGGAGAGGGAGAAAACGGCGGTTGGTGGGTCCTGTTCCATCGGAGAGGGAGAAAATGGTGGTTGATGGGTTAAGTCCCATCAATCCACAGAGTTGTTGGGTCTAGTCCCATCAACAACCTGGCCAGTAGTAGGCGGACCTGGCATTGTCAGGCGACGCGAGTCAGAGAGGTGGTTTCTTGAACTGCTGGGGCCATGCTGAGGAAAACTGGGACACCTTGACCCTTCCGGGGGAGTCGAGGCTGAACCTGGCTGGCCAGAGGCGGCCGGGGCTGACCTCCCCGGCCAGGAAGTGCCGAGGCGGGACAGGCCAGGAATGGCCGGGGATGACTCGGCGGGCTCGAAGATGCCGGGGCCGAGAAGGGCCGACCAGGAAGGGTCGGGGCCAACTCGGCGGGCATGGAGATGCCAAGGGCCAAGAGGGGCTGGCCAGGAATGGTCGGGGCCAACTCGGTGGGCTTGGAGATGCCGGGGCCGAGAGGGGCCGGCCAGGAATGGCCGGGGCCGACTCGGCGGGCTTGGAGACGTCGGGGTCGAGAGGGCCCGGCTAGGAATGGCCGGGGCCGACTCGGCGGGCTTGGAGACGCCGGGGCCGAGAAGGGCCGACCAGGAAGGGTCGGGGCTGACTCGGTGGGCTTGGAGAACTCGGAGATGCCGGGGCCGACCAGGAAGGGTCGGGGCCAGCCAGCTTGGACACGCCGGGGGCCGGCTAGGAAGACGTCGGGCCTCTTGGGAAGGTGCCGGGGCCGGCCAGCTTGGACACGCCGGGGGCCACTTGGGAAGGTGCCGGGTGTCGGCCTTGGAGGTGTCGGCCATGGAGGTGTCAGCCTTGGAGGTGCTGGCCTTGGAGTTGTCGGCCATTGGGGTTCGGCCTTGGAGGTGTCTGCCATGGAGGTGTCGGCCATGGAGGTGTCGGCCTTGAAGGTGCCGGCCTTGGAGCTGTCGGCCATGGAGGTGCCGGCCTTGGAGGTGCCGGCCTTGGAGGTGTCGGCCATGGAGGTGTCGGCCTTGGAGGTGCCGGCCTTGGAGGTGCCGGCCTTGGAGGTGTCGGCCATTGGGGCCGTCGGCCATGGAGCCGCCGGCCTTGGAGCGAAGGTGACCGAGCGAGGCGAGGCCAATTGCCGAGGTGGGCCGTCACGGACGTTGAGGTCGAAGTGGGCCGCAGCCGACGCCAAGATCGAGGTGGGACGCGGCCAACGTTGAGACCGACGCCGCTGTCAAGGTGGGCCGTCCAAAAATTATTATCTTTTATTCTCCAAGGGGTCAACTGGCCTCATCAGCTATCATGTTGTATAATAGTCACATATGGAACTGATTTTCTAACATAAATCCAGTCATTGATATGATTAGATTGTTTATAGGATAGAATTTATGTCTACTCAAGACATTTAATTTAAATAGCTACAGCTGCATTGTCAATTATTGTGATGCAGCATAGACTAAACGGTGCTCTCTCATGGCACATTTTGGATCCTTAAGCCATCAAAGGAAGGATAAACAGATCCACAACCTGTAAATACCACTGGTTTCTAATATAAAAAGCCATTCCCTTCTTGTTATTACACCTATACATGCCATATTCTCTATATGCTTTTGCATAGCATGGGTGATTTTGGCTACATTCCCTCCCTGAAGAAGAACTCTTGATACTTAAAGTTTTAAATTTGGTGGGACCCTTTAGGGTCTGTTTGGATGGGAGGGAATGGAGGGGAGGGAAAAAGAAAATGGAGGAGAAAGGTTATAAGTTACCTTGTTTAGAAGGAGGGTGAGAGAAAGAGGGGAAAGGAATGGGAGTAATCGGTTCCCTTCTTTTCCTCTCAATGAGGGTAAATTTGTTAACCCCCAAATCGGAGGATAAGCTGGGAGAGGAGAAAAAGTTTAAGTCATATTTTCTTGAAAGACCAAAATGTCACTTTATTTTCTATTCTTCATTCTTCCATTCTCTTGGTTCATTCTTATTCTAAAGGGATATAATTGTCACATAACTCTTTCCCTTCTTTTCTTCCCCTTCATCCAAACAAGATTATTGATATTACCTTTCTTTCGCCTTCCATCCTTTCCAAACAAGAGAGGAAGAACAACCCTTCCTTTCCCTTCTATCCCTTTCCTTCTTTTTTACTCTTTCCTTCCCCTTCAAAGATCCAAACAAAGCCGAAATTTGTTGGGACCTTTGCATGGGTCATTTTGCATGGTTATATCCTGAGTATCAGAAGGGACAAGTCAATAAATGGACTAAGTTGCGACAAGACATCCAAATCTTCTCTCTTTTTTTTTCAACTGAAGACCTTTGGCCTAAATGTTAAAATCAGGGTATGCCAAATCATCTCGAATCGAGAGGTCCAGGGGGTGAACCAAAACAAACCAGTCTAGAACCGAGACGATTCAACCTTCAGACTTGGTGCGAAAGGCAAACCGCATATACCGATCCTATAACAATATACCAAACCATACTAAACCATTCGGTTTGGACAGTTCATGAGTTGGGGCCTCCTATTCCACTGATCAATATATATCATCGGTCCATACCAAACCATACTAGTCCGATCTGCTACGTCTGTACGGAATAGTACTGGTCCAATACTAAAATGGTTCTAGTTCTCAGTATGGAAACTTTAGTTAAAATCATAGAGAACATTTAACAGAAAAGAAATTTGCATCTTCTAAATTGAATTTTAATATCGAAGATATTATACCTCTTAAAATATGCTGCCCAATGCAACACCGTCCAGCCAGAAGCATATCAAAAATCCAAATACATGCCTGACAAGAAAAATAAAGGAACAACCCATGCATAATCTAAAATAGCACACAGGTGGATGGCTCCTTGACCTTGACTATCATGTTCAATTGTTTTACAACCTTCAGCTACCTTCTCCAAAAGCCATTCTTGCAACTTATTTTTCAAAACCAGCTCAAACAAGTCTCTAGTAGCTGGTACATGTGAGGCTTCAATGTTGCCACTTAATGTAAGGATATTCATCCAGTCCTTTTCGATTAAAGGAGAGGTGACTAATGCATATGTTTTTGCTTCCTTCAGGGATTTTGTTTGTGTCCTATTGGATCGAATGAAAATATTGTTCGTTGTAGAGAAAAGCAAATGAGGAAGCCTTGTTGCACCTGAAATTCTTTCCACTTTAGCTTGTCATCATCATCTTCTGATGAGGTAACCCCTCCATTCAACTGAACACTTGGCGCTGAATGATAATCAAAACTCAAAACTTGGCTGATGGGTGTATAGCCATCCAAAGTCATGAAATAATTCACCGTCCAGGTGGGTGTAGCATTGCACTACAACGGTAGACACCAGATTGAATCATCTCTGCAGCAGCATGCTTCTCACCAAAGACAATAGATATTGGATGTTGTTAGATGTTCATATGGTTCACTAAGTGTCCAACAACGAGGACCTGCATGTATTCTTTTATGTCAATATACACAAACAGGCACGAATAAAATTACAATGCCAATGCAAGTTTAAATACTATATATAGCACAAATGCAAACTGAATGTCTGATAAAAAATTTCTTTGAATCTTATCAATCTCAGTTATGAAACACAAGGTTTCAATATGTGTACTGGAACTCAAACAATTACTTCCCTAATTTTTAGCAAAAAGGTTTCAAGCAGTTACTCTCATGGTAGAGTAGATCCCACATGCTAGCTGTTACATACATCCTTCCTAGGAAGATCATCCATCTCCTTATTGGCATCTCTAAGTATGCAAGCAAGGCCATGTTGAGAACCATACTGAAGTGCTCGGTACGGGCATACTAAAACCGTACCAATATGGAACTAATATAGTTCATCATTTTAAAACAACACGGGCCCGGTATACCACCCCAAACCAGCCATTTTATATAGCCTAGCCTCATATCAACCTCACACTAACCTCATATTTGGCTCGATACGAGGCGGTTTATAGATTAGAACATTCCAGTTCACCTAATCAGTACATCATTGATTCGTATGGAATGATTGGTACACCATTATTTTGGTACAATACGCTTCATACTAGACTATACTAGTCTAATGGTGAAATGGTACTAATTTTTGGTACAAAATGCTTCATACTGACTATACTAGATTGGGTAGAGTTTAGGAGCCACTTGACATCCTGATTTTAAAAATTAAAAATAAAATATTATGTTGTAGGTGTCAGAAGCTTAGAAAATTGATTTGGATGTATGGATTAGCGATAGAAGGTAAGTAAGCCATTTATCATGAGTAATTAATTTAGTAAATTATTAACTTACGTAATTTCTGAATAAAATATTTGTATATGTTTAGATACTATTTTTTTTTTTATATCTGCTATTAACATGCAAATGAATTGTGACACATTATTTTATTTATTTGAAAGTTTGATAATAATATTTTTAGATTTTAGTTAAATTTTGTATAATTCATTAAAATAAATAAATAAATCATAATGATAAATAAATAAATAAATAATTTTTAGATTTTAGTTAAATTTTTTCTAAGCTTCTTTAATTATAGTTTTGTTTCTTTTTCAGTTGGAGGAAATTAAGATGCGGGCGGGGCATTGACCAATTAAGGAGGCAGGCCGTTAGAGACTAGAGGTGAGATCGAGGAAATTGTAATTGCTGGATTGGTGCGGAATTCAAATTCATATAGGATTCGCATCTCATCATGATCTGATCTTTTTTTTAACAGACCTATCACGCACGTTGTTAATCTTGCGTTTCTCTAAGCGGCTTGCTCCCATTAACGAAGAAATTGTAATTCCTGGATTGGTGCGGAATTCAAATTCATCTAGGATTCGCATCTCATCATCATCATCATGATCTTATTTATAGAGACCTATAATCCTGCGTTTCTCTCTCTTATTATTATTATTATTATTATTTCTATAAATAAATAAATCCTAGACGTCCTATTGAAGAAATTGTAATTCCTGGATTGGTGCGGAATTCAAATCCATCTAGGATTCGCATCTTGATCTTATTTATAGAGACCTATAATCCATTAACCCGGCCGGCCCTCTCTCTCTCTTTTCTCGGATCGGATCGGATGGCCCTTATCTCAGATCTACCAATCGATGTTCTCGCTTCCATCCTTGGCCGCCTCTGCCTCCGCGACTACATCCGTTGCCGCGCCGTCTGCTCCCAGTGGAACTTCGTCGTCTCTTTGAATCCCAACCCCCCTCAAGTCCCTTGGCTTTTACTTACCAGAACCGAGGCAGACGAAGCCAACGAGATCTGTAGATTCTATGATTTCTATCACGGCGTGGAGTTGACAGTCGCTATCCCTGGAGTCAGATGGCGTCGTTGCATTGGCTCCTCAAATGGATGGCTCATGATTTTAGATGACTTTTCCGAGCTCTCCATGTTCAACCCGCTCACCGGAGTCCGAATCGCGCTCCCTTCCATCACCACCTTTCCGGAAGTCGAGCCCGTCTTCGACTACTCTGGCCGCGTCTCCCATTACAGCATCAAGAACCCACATTCGTCCCTCAGGGACCTCAATACCGTGGATCAGATTTGTGGGTTCTACTATTCCAAGGCTATTGTGAAGTGGACGTCTGACTCTATGTATACTGCCGTGGTAATTGGCGCCTCTCCTCAATCGATTGCTTTTGCGAGATCTGGAGATGAAGCATGGACTCTCGTTAAGATGGGCAAAAGTTATTTCTTTGAAGATGTTATCTTTTACGAGGATCAGGATCAAGAGGAGGAGGGGCGGTTTTATATAGCTGCAGCCGGAGTCAATGGGACAGTGGAATCGGTCGACCTGAATGGCCCTTTTTCAATTGTTAGCACGATAGCAGTGAATGGCCCCCCTTTTTTAGTTAGCAGCAGCAACAGAAGGAGGGATATGCAGGAACCGTCGCACGCCTGGAAGAGGAAGTATTTGATCGAGATATCGGGTAATCTTTTCGAGGTATTGAGGGTGGACGATATCTCTACTGAGAAGAATGACTGGAGGCCAACTTCGTTCCGGGTTTACATGATTGATCGTGATGCTGACAAATGGGTTGCGGTGAAAAGCTTGGGCAACTATGCATTATTCTTTGGCGATAATCACTTCATCACAGTCTCAAAACGTGACTTCCCTGCACTGAAAGAAAATTCTATCTATTTCACTGATGATTTTTGGGAGGGCATCCTTGTATATAAAGATAAAACTCGTGTGTTCAGTTTGGAGGATGGAAGCATCGAGCCCTCCTTTTTTCCGAAGGGCACTCATCAAGCTAGGCCTCAGCCCAGTTGGTTTGTCCCAAATCTCTCACACAACAATGTGTAGTTGTGTGGATGGGAAATGATAACCATTTTTTAATTAGTTAAATACTTTTTTTTAATTAGTTAAAGCTGGATAGTTATTGCATTAATGGAATTAAAAAGCATTAATTTTGTTATTGTTTCTTAGTAGCTAGATTTAAAGACTGTATGCATATATATATATATATATGATAACGCTCTGTATTTATTTTCATGGCTTTGGATGGTGATTTCGTGTCAACATACTGCATCTGATCATAGGATTTCTAGTGGTTATAATTTTGTATTGAATTCGGCCAGGTGACTTGAGATTGAAAGGCCAACCTTAGAATTAAAACTTCTCGATCTCTGTTCCCTATTTCAACGGATGGTGCCCGGTGGACTCATGGTGGACGTGCCGTGCTTCTCTTTGTCTTATCTGGTTAGAATGAGATTATCTCAAACTCTAAGAACTCCACGTCGTTTCGAGGGATAGATCCAGCTATTCATGGGTTCTCTAGGGTATGGTTAAACATGAATAGCTTTTAAAATAAGAAGGATAACCTGGATATCCCTTTATCCCTTATTTTCTGAATATCAACGCTGAAATCAAGAAGAAAGACCATAAAAATTTTCTGAAGCCTTTGAAGAGGGCTTTTAGGGCTTTTCAAGCTAGAAGAAGAAAGAAGAAGAAATAAAAATTATTACCTCTATGATCTTGACCTATTTGATAGGATCTTGTTAGTTATGGAATAACAAAAAGGTCTTAAATCATAAATCAGGATTTCCATATGCATCATTACGTTAAATCATCATATCAACCCATATAAAGGAAACAGCCAGAGGGATACCTGCAGCCAATTATTACAGGTCAAAAAAGGAGGATATTAGAAGTCCTAATTTTCCGCCGGGTTCTAAAGACGTTGCACGTACCGTTATGGTAACCTATCTAAAAAAGAAAGAAAAAATGGGAAAGAAGAAACCTATATCGATTCAGCTTACCACCTGCTCTACGTTTCCTAAATTGATGGATTAGCGCTTCCCCATCTACATATAGATGGTGCAAGCAAACTGGGGTCAAAAAAAATCCCTATCTTTTTTTTTTTTCCAGTTTTCTTCTCTCCGTCCGCTTGCTTTCCCCTGAAACCATGCCGAGATACATCAAAATCGATGGAGAAGGTTGGTATGACTGCACGGAGTTCGAGGGGATCCTTTTTACTGTGACTGCGGATGGGAGCGTAGCCACCGTGGACGTCCACCCTATTGTGAAGGTAACGGCGTTTGAGACCGAGAGCTACTTCGAGCCAAGAACGGAGACCATGGAGCATTTCTTTGATATCTCCAAAGAAGATACGGCGATTGTGGTGAAGATGTCGGTCTCGGGACGGCACATCAAGAAGATCGTTCGTTTCCTTTGAAGTATGACGGGTTGCATTGCAAGAAACTCGATCTCGTTTTTTGTTCTCTTTTAATTTTCTGTGTTTTATGCAGTAGGGGAGACGTATTTTTGAGTCTAACCAGCTATTGGTACAAAGAGTTGGTATATGGAATTATATATTAGATCAGAGTCCTGCGACTCTTTTAGTCTATTTACGCATAATCAATCCAATTTGGTAGTTTCATGGTTTTGATGTGGTTGCTCCTTCGTTTTCTTGAAGCACCAGAGAGATCATAATCGCTATATGTTTTCTTGAAGCAGAGAGATCGTAATCGCTGTGTTGTTATCTTTTTACGTAATGCGATCTTTTCCTTCTACAGGAAGTTGAAGTGAGATCACCTTAATATTATTATTTCTGCTTGGATTGGTTCCTTTTATGTTCATGATTCTGTTTCTGCTTGGTGTTCTATATCCAAAAGAAAAGATCATATGAGAAGTCGTAAGAGAATGGCGGTCATGACGAGGATCAAGCATGTTCTTAATTGTTGTTCCCTTACAAGAAACCAGGGTTAATGCATGCATGGCTTGGATGAAACACTGGTAGAGTGAGTTAATTGGATTCTTTATTTCATCTTAGGGTGCGTTTGATACAAGAGTTTAAAAAAATAAGAGTGAAAAGTTGCATGGTAAAATTTTAAGGATTCAAAATTTTCATGCTAATTATATTTTCATTTTGTATGTAAATGAATGATAAAATATTACAGGTATAATGCTAAAGAAAAAAATTGGTATTCATCTTGAGACAAACTTGACAAGAACTATATCACCATGGAGTCTATCGCGTGGTATGTGCAATGTACATATCTGCTATAAAAAGACTTGAAGTAGGGTTTTGATCATCTAATCTTGTACGTGGTTAAAACCATATTTTTCATTCAACGCGGTGAGACAGAATACAGAAACATAATCTTGTGGTCAAAAACCATATTCTTCGTCCAACATGGTGAGAGAACGTAGACGGAATACAGAAATATAGGAGGAGAACCGAATGGTCAAACAGGTCTCATAGCATTATATAATAAAATAGAGTTGGAGTATGGTGGTATTCATGAGAAATATTTAAAAAAGAGATAGAACATAGTGGGAAGTCTCATATTAATCATTCCAAGATGGATAAGAAATAAAAAATAATCGTGCAAGAAAGTCCCAAACTGTTAAAGTGTATTTACGAAAGAGTTACAAAATTTAAATGGAAAAAAGTGACAGGCTTGTGAGACTCGTATACGTCCGAAACTTTCTAAATGACAATAAAGTTCCGAAACTTTCTAAATGATAATAAAGTTTGAGAGACGTAGGTTTCTAGAATTTAACAATAGCCTTGAAACTTTACCTTATTTTTTCTTAGATAATACTAGTAAGAGATTTTTTTTATAGAAAAAATGATATGAAATAAAATGTACAACATAATTGGATATATCAGATGTTTCTTGATTTAACTTAACTTTTTAAGATAACCCAGCAAGTGAAGGATATTTTAATGCAAAATATTAAGGAATAAATTTGGTGCAGTGCATGCTATTTATATAAACACAAAAGAAAATTAGTACACATAATTTAGTCATTATTTCATTTAATGATCACTACTTAACCATGAACTAATAATTGCAACACTACTGCAAAAAGTTAAATAGACTACAATAGTTTTAGAAAAAAGACTATGTTTTTTTGTAAAAAATGTAGTCTTATTTTTTTCACAAATTAAAACACTACATCTTTTATTTAAAATGTATTCTTAAATTATCTAAAAAAATAAAAAGACTACGTTTTTAAATAAGACGTAGTCTTATATATAAAAAGACTATATTTTTATTAAGACGTAGTCTTATATTATATGATAACATAAGAAGACTACGTTTTTAAATAAGACGTAGTCTTATATTATCCGATAATAAATTTTAGACTATGTTTTTAATTAAGACGTAGTCTTATATTATCAAATAATATAAAAAGACTACGTTTTTAATATCTTATAATATAAAAGACTATATTTTTAATTAAGACGTAGTCTAATATATTTTTAATTAAGATGTAGTCTAATATAATTTTCCTTCTCCTAATTCACTTCCCCTCTTTTCCTAAACGAAACCCTCGCGATACCCAAAGTCAAATTTTTTTCTTTCATCCGCAGTTTTATTCTCGGGTTTCGTTTGTGGAGACTTCATCACCCACCATGCGGGATTAAGGTTGAGAAGACTCCACCATCATCAATCAGGATTTCGTTTACAAGGACTTCATCACCAGACAGGATTAGGGTTTTGTTCTTCACCAGGCTGAGATTCAACTGTAGATAATTTTTTTTAAATCTAGCTAATGGTGAGAGAGAGGGCAAAAGGGGTGCCGGTGTGCCCGTCGAGCCTGAGCCACGGCCAGCAGCCCCACCAGACCTGGAGCGGCGTCTGGTGGGGGATGCCGAAACTGGGCGGCAGAGGCGGGCAAAGAGCGGAGGAGAGGGCCGCGGCCCTGTCCTGTGCGGGAGCCAAACCGGCTCCCGCGTTCACGGCGCCGAGTTTGAGGCACGGCCAGCAGCCCCATCGGACCTGGAGCAGCGTCCGGTGGGGGATGCCGGAACTGAGCGGCGGAGTGCTCGCCGCCTCACCGGGACTGAGGGTTGACCAGAGACCCCCACTGGCGCCGGGAGAGCGTTCGGTGATGGTCCGATCGGTCGATGATGGCCAGCCATGCCACCGACTCAGTAAGGAGCCGCAAACGAGAAAAGAGAGGAAAGAGAGAGAAAGAGGGAGAGAGAGGGGGAGGCCGCGTTGGCAACCAACCCTGGACCGGTTGCCGACGACCGGTTTGCCTAGAAATTGGCCAGCGGTGGCCCTGGCCGCCGGCATGGCTCTCCCTGTTTCGGGTGAAGAAGGGGAGAGGGAAATAGGGGAGCCCTGTTTGGGCTTTTTGGGTCGGGTTGGGCCAATCTGTGAGCCTAGTTGGGCTAAGTTTTTGAGCCCTATAATGGGTCGTGGTCAGAAAAAGGAATATAGGGATCGGATCAGCGTTGATCGTAGTTTTTGGGGGTATTTTTATTTCCCCATTTGGACTGTTATTCGGGAAGATATTCAAGCCCAAAGTTGGGCCCATGAATAGATTTGGGTAGCAATTAGGGAATACTATATCATTTTAATTTTAGAGATTTGATGGTGGAAATTGATGCTATAGGTACCAAGAGGTCCTAATGTTATAGCCTAATTTTCTTTTCTTTTTTTTCTTTTTTTTTAAAATAAGGTGATTGTTGATTTTTCTTTTTTTTTTAAATAAAGATAGTTGATATGTTTTTGAACATAATATCTTTTTTCATTTTAGGAACAGAGATGGTGGATTCATCGGGCATGAAAAGTAGGTCCAAAGAGATTGATGACAAAGCAAAGAAAGCTGAACCACTGTAAGTTATTATTTATCTATTTAATTTATTAGTTTGTTAGATAAAATTAATTATATTTGTTGATTTAATTAAGTTTGATTTAATTAAGTAGTTACTAGTATTTTTTGAATTTAAACAGACTAGATAAGTCATGGTACTCTGCTGATAGACGTACAAAAAAAATACGAGGGTGGTGTCGAAGTTCCATACATGTTAAAAGAAATTTAGATGACCTTAGTTCCATACACTGTCCATGCATAAAATGTGGGAATATGAAAGTTCATGATATCACAGTGGTTAAAGATCATCTTTTTTGTAATGGTATCGACTCAAGTTATGACGTATGGATATGGCATGGCGAAATATATGTAATGTTGAGGAAGATAAGTGTACCTTAGATGCTAGAGAATGTTGTCTTCAATTCAATGATGATATTGATGCTGTGGAAATGGTTGAAGCAGCCAGAAATCTATTTGAATGTAATCTAAAGATAGTAAAA
This sequence comes from Calamus simplicifolius, assembly GCA_900491605.1. Lineage (NCBI taxonomy): Eukaryota > Viridiplantae > Streptophyta > Magnoliopsida > Arecales > Arecaceae > Calamus > Calamus simplicifolius. Next base: position 759,822 of record UESW01004284.1, read on the forward strand.
TTAATAGGTTTTATCTGTCTAGATAAATGATGAGTAGTAGACGTCCTCCCATCGAGGCATACTATTCAAAATGTACTAGGTTGCTGGCAAATTCTTTTATTTTGTAGTGGTTGAGGGGCCCTACTTATAATTTTGAATTTAAAGTTTATTGCTCATGATATCTTATTTGATGTATGAATGATTCTCAGGATTAAAATGTCTTCTTTCAATCCACTTGCTGTGATACTCAAAGAAAACAAATTGACTAGTCCTAATTACATTGATTGGAAAAGAAACCTAGATATAGTGTTAACTGTAGAAGGGTACAAGTATGTGCTCACTCAGGTTTGTCCCGCAAAGCCCGATGAAGGAGCTTCAGATGAGGAGTCCCAAGCTTACCGTAAGTGGGTTAAGGCTGATGAGATGGCGCGGTGTTACATATTGGCATCTATGTCAAATGTTCTGCAACATCAGCATCAATCTATGCCCTCTGCCTATGACATGATGTTCAACCTCAAAGAAATGTTTGGGGATCAGAGTCGTGCAGCTAGGCAGACTGCGATGAAAGAACTGATGAGCACTAATATGGCTGAAGGAACTCCTGTCAGGGATCATGTTCTAAAGATGATTAGTCTTCTGAATGAACTGGAGATCTTTGGAGCGGAGATGGATGGGGAAACCTAGGTTGATATCATTCTCCAGTCCTTACCTGATTCTTTTAAGCAGTTCTGCCTAAATTATACCATGAACAAAATGAATTTTTCACTGGCAGAGCTACTTAAAGAACTTCAGGTAGCAGAGAGTTTCATTAAGAAGCCTGTAGTTGCTATGGTTACTGAAAAAGGTTCTTCTTCGAAGTCTCATGCTAAGAAGAAGAAAAAGGTTCAGAAAAAGAAATAGCATCAGGCCCCACAACCCAATGGGGAAATAAAAAAGAAGGGAAAGTGCTTCGTCTGCAAGCAGCCAGGTCACTGGAAGCAGCAATATCCAGTTTGGCTTGCCATGAAATAGGCTAGAGGTATATCTCATTCACTTGTAGTTGAAACTTGTTTAGTGGTGTTATCTACCAGTGGCTGGTGTGTAGATACGGGAGTCACTAATCATATTTGCAATTCTTTGCAGGGGTTCCAGCAGACCCGGCAGCTAAGTGATGAAGAGATTTACATATTTCTGGGAGATGGCACGAGAGTGTCAGTAGTTGCAGTGGGAGATTTTAGCTTTTCTTTTAGTAGAAATATAATTTTAATATTAAAGGACTATTTTTTGTACCTTCAATTAGAAGGAATTTAATTTCAGTTTCTAAGTTGGTTGATGATGGATATTCAGTTTATTTTAATGACTCCGTTGTTATTAAGAAAAATAAACATTTTATCTATTCTGGTACATTGGTGGATGGTCTTTATATCATTAATCCTGTTTCTCCTACTGTGCAACTAAATGAAGTGAATAATTATAATAGACCATGTAAGAGAAAACATCCTTCTGAAATGAATCAAACTTATCTTTGGCACTTGCACCTAGGTCATATAAATCTAAGATGAATTTCTAGACTGGTTCAAGATGGACCATTAGGTTCATTGAAAGTAGAGGCACTACCGGTCTGTGAATCTTGCTTAGAAGGAAAAATGACCAAGCGGCTATTCTCGGCCAAAGGCAATAGAACTAAGGAGATATTAGATCATCTTCGATTGCAACCGTTAGATCATCTTCGATCGGATCGATCGCAATCGTCGGATTGATCATTACCGATCGGAATCATGGCTTGGATCGATCGCAACCATCCGATCGTCTTCGATCGGATTGATCGCAACGGTCGATCGATCATCGCCGATCGGGATCATAGCTTGGATCGATCGCAATCGTTGGATCATCACCGATGGGATAGATCGCAACCGTAGATCGATCATCCCTGATCAAGATCATGGCTTGGATTGATCGCAACCGTCGGATCATCTCCGATCGGATTGATCGCAATGGTCCGATCGATCATCGTCGATCGGGATCATGGCTTGGATCGATCGCAACCATCGGATCGTCTCCAATCGGATGGATCGCAATCGTCGGATCGATTTGCCGATCGGATTGATCGCAATGGTCAGATCGATAATCGCCAATCGGGATCATGGCTTGGATCGATCACAGCCATCGGATCGTCTTCGATCGATTGATCGCAATGGTCCGATCGATCATCATCGATCGGGATCATGGCTTGGACCGATCACAACTGTTGGATTGTCTCCGATCGGATGGATCACAATCGTCGGATCGATCATCGCCAATCGGGATCATGGCTTGGATCGATCACAGCTGTCGGATCGTCTCTGATCGGATTGATTGCAATGGTTGGATCAATAATCGCCGATCAAGATCATAGCTTGGATTGATCGCAACCATTAGATCATCTCCAATCGGATGGATCGCAACCGTCGGATCAATCATTACCGATCGGGATAATGGCTTGGATCGATCGCAACCATCGGATCGTCTCCGATTGGATGGATCGCAACCGTCGAATGGATCATCGCCGATCAGGATCATGGCATGGATCGATTGCAACCGTCAGATCATCTCCGATTAGATCGATCGCAACCATCGGATCGATCATCGCCGATCAAGATCATGGCTTGGATCGTTCGCAACGTCGGATCATCTCTGATCAGATGGATCGCAACCGTCAGATCGATCATCGCCGATCGCGATCATGGCTTGGATCGATTGCAACTGTCAGATCATCTCCGATCAGATTGATCGCAACGGTCTGATTGATCATCATCGATCGGGATCATGGCATGGATCGATCGCAACCATCGGATCATCACCGATGGGATAAATCACAACCGTTGGATCGATCATCCTCGATCGGGATCATGGCTTGGATCGATCAACCGTCGGATCGTCTCCGATCGGATTGATCGCAACGGTCCGATCGATCATCGCCAATCGGGATCATGGATTAGATCGATCGCAACCATCGAATCATCTCCGATCGAATGGATTGCAACTATTGGATTGATCATCGTCGATCGGAATCATGGCTTGGATCGATCGTAACCGTCGGATTGTCTCCGATCAGATGGATTGTAACCATCGGATCGATCATCGCCGATCGGAATCATGGCTTGGATCGATCACAACCATCGGATCGTCTTCGATCGAATGGATTGCAACCGTCGGATCAATCATCGACGATCAAGATCATGGCTTGGATCGATCGCAGCCATCGGATCGTCTCCGATCAGATTGATCGCAACAGTCGGATCGATAATCGCCGATCGGGATCATGGCTTGGATCGATCGCAACCGTCGGATCATCTCTGATTGGATGGATCGCAATCGTCGGATCGATCATCGCCGATCAGGATCATGGCTTGGATCGATCGCAACCATCGGATCATCTCCAATAGGATGGATCGCAACCGTCGAATCGATCATCGCCGATCGGATCATGGCATGGATCGATCGCAACTGTCGGATTGATCATCGCCGATCGGGATCATGGCTTGGATCGATCGCAGCCATTGGATCATCTTCGATCGGATTAATCGCAACGGTCAGATCGATAATCGCCGATCGGGATCATGGCTTGGATCGTTCGCAACCATCGGATCATCTCTGATCGGATGGATCGCAACCGTCGGATCGATCATCGCCGATCGGGATCATCGCTTGGATCGATCACAACCATCGGATCATCTCCGATCGGATTGATCGCAACGGTCCGATCGATCATCGTCGTTCAGGATCATGGCTTGGATCAATCGCAACCATCGGATCATCGTCGATCGGATGGATCGCAACCGTCGGATTGATCATCGCCGATCAGGATCATGGCATGGATCGATCGCAATCGTTGGATCATCTCCAATCGAATCGATCGCAATCATCAGATCCATCATCGCCGATCGGGATCATGGCTTGGATCAGCCGGCTGGTGCCTAGGCACCAGCCATACCATGGCACGGCCCCCAAAACACCCAGAAGGGCCGTTCTGGCATGGCCCGTCATGGGCCATGCCTGGCACGGCCCATGACCCATTTCTTGATGGGTCACGGGCCATGCCGAATTTGAATTTTTTTTGACCGGGCTGTGCCTGGCACGGTCTATTTGTTAATGGGTCGTGCCAAGCACGGCACGACAATTTTCCTGGCACGGCCCAGCACTTATGCCTAACACTAACATGAACTTGGTGTGGTTTCGAGCAATGCTGATCCAATACACTTGTATTGCGACAACAATGAAGCTATTGTGTAAGCTAAGGAGCCAAGGTCTCATAAGAGGTCCAAACATGTGCTCAGAAGATACCATGTAATTAGAGAAATCATTAGGACGAAATGATATAAAAATAGAACGAGTCCCCACTAATGACAATATTGCCAATCCGTTCACTAAAGTCTGCCGCAGCAGAAGCATGATAGTTATGCTGAGTCACTTGGTATTAGATATGGGTGATTAGCTCTAGTGTAAGTGGAAGATTGTTAGTGTATGCCCTAGATCCAATCGGATTGGATGCTATATCACTACAAGAGAATTAAAATATAATGACGCCCAAATGCGTCGCTAATGCATCGCTAAACATGCTATTGCGATGCATTAGCAACGCAATGACGTGTCGCTAAGATGATTGTCGCAATCTCAATTTGTTGCAATTGCATCGCTTAACAGCGACTTTCTGCGACGCACAAAATGCGTCGCAATATATTGCGACGCCACAAAATGCATCGCAATATTGCGACGCATCCTAAATACGTCGCTAATTTTAAAATTAATTTTTAAAAATATTTGCGATGAAAAACCTCGTCGCAATTGAGTCGCTAATTAATTTATTTATTTTTTAAAAAAATTTAATTAGCGACGCATTAGCGACTGAAATTGCATCGCTAATATTTCTAAAATATTATTATTAAATATTATGACACATTCAATTGCATCGCAATATTGCGACGCGTTTAGTTGTATCGTAATAATTAATAATAATATTTTAGATATAAATAGCGATGCAATTTGAGTCGCTAATGCATCGCTAATTAAATTTTTTTTAAATATTGCGATGCCAGGTCATTGCGTCGTAATATTTAATAATAATATTTTAAAAATATTAGCGATCCAATATCAGTCGCTAATGCATCGCAAATTTTTTTTTAAAAATATTAAATGATTAAAAATTAAAACGGTTAATACAATTTCGCTAAATCTAAATATTGATACAAACATTTTTCACTCAATCCAAACAATATATTTCAAAAAATTTTAATATATTAAAATTTTGAAGTTTTTACAACATAAAAAAGAAAGAAAAATACATCAAGAATCTGAACGATCACGTGGAGGCTGAAAACTCTGCGACAAGCGTCTAACCATATCCCGCAAATAATGCATCTCATCTCGCATGTCTGCAACCTCCTGATCCCGGCCTCCCATACGATCCTCAAAATCCTACTCGACCTCCTGCCGAACGTCCTCTCGAATCCTGACAAACCTCTTCCATAGATCTCCGAATGTAAACGCTTCGGGAGGAAGATCAGCAGAACTCGCGAGCTGGAGGCCTGATGGGGAAAAATGTAGAAGCTCTAGTGCCCATACCATAGACCCTGCGGTCTCGTGGCTGGGCACCAACAGCCTCCAAAAACACACGTCGACTCTCCTCTGCTGAGAGTTCGACGGGCGTCTCCCCATCAGTAGAGTCGACCTGCGATGCCTGGGAGCGAAGCTCCTCGACTCGTGTCTTGAAAATATGAAATCAACAATAAATGAGTTAATAAATTTCTCGAAATAAAATTTTAGAAATTAAACAGATACTACATAAATCTAATTTCTTACCGCAACCTCCCGTGATCGCGTGTCGACCCAGGAGCCGTCCCTCCTGGTGTGTGTCGCCCTGAATAGACGAAACTCACCAGGATCTCCGCCCTCCTGCTCAGACTATAACAATAAAAAAAATGATATTAATACAAATATTTGTAAATAACTAAAATGTAATTAAAATATTTATGTTTTCTTACCATACGCCGTCTGTGCTCCTGAATCGAAATGGAGCCCGAAGTATGACGGGAGAGACCCGTGCCAGGACCGCCCTTCTCAGATCGGCGGTTCGTGCTGGCTGATGCGGACCTCCTGCGCCAGCCATCGGACTCCCAGGCCTGCTGCCACTCGTGCCAAATACCCTCTGGCACATGCGCAGGACGCTGACCCGATGACCTCCAACGATGAAGCATGTCGGAGTATCGGCGTCGCGTCAGAGCCTCCCATGCTGCCCTAATGGCATCATGGGTGGCAGGATCCCACGTAAACTTTTTCTGCATTAAAATAAACAGTTAGTTTCTGAATTTATTAACTTTAAGAAATTATATATCACTGATAAATTGTATTTAATAAGTTTACCTGAAACTCAGAAAAATAAAACTCCCTCGTGGCTGGCGATACGTGGCGCCAATCGTAGCCACTGGGATCTGCACGCCTCTGAAAATGGCGCTGATGTGGCTGGAGACATGATGCTGCTCAATGAATCTGTTAAAAAAATGCAAGTTTATAAGTAAATGACTTAAAAATATAAAATATTTTTAATTAGTATATACTTACATCCCCTGAGCATCAAGTCTAAGTACAGTGCGGCCGATCGCGGAAGAACTCTCGGAGGTCTGTGCCGATCGGGTGGATGGTAATACTGGTGCAGAGATCGAAGGCTGTGCGATCTGCTGGAGATCCAAACTCTCCATCTCCGAAGCTCATGTGATCTGATCTCGCAGGATACGTCTCTGCTCACCCAAACGTCGTCGGTAGATCTACCTCTGCCCCTCATACTGAAAATACTAAAGATTCACAATTAAATTACGATTAATGATTGACTATGTAAGAATTTAACACTTATAAAAAAAATTAAATTTTAAAAAACCTTTATGTTTAATCGGTGTCATTTGTTTCGTGAAATGTTGGTTCAACATCCGATGCCGTATCGGATTGCGAATCAGTTTCATTATCATCGGAAGGAAACCGAACATTTGCATCCGCAATTTGTTGGACATCACCACTTGGATCTCTAAGTGATGTTTCAGGAGCCCTTGTGTCATCCTCAATTGCATGCATTTCCATCTCATCCTCTTGAAATGCAGGGCACTCGGTTGATTGACTTGATGAACTCTCCTCTAATACGATTGTTGAACGTGGGACGATTTTAGAAACGGCCCACCAATCTCGCTTGTCGTTGCGCAAACTTGGATATCCGCAGTAAAATACTTGCTGAGCTTGGGATGCAAGGATGAATGGGTCATATTTCTGTAATCTTCGTCGATGGTTCACTTCAACCAAATTATAGTCGTTATGAACCCTTTTGCCCACAGGAACTATCGGATCGAACCAATCACAACGAAACAATACGGTTCGTTTCATAGGCCAACCGGGATATTCAACTTCAACCACCTCTACTAACTTTCCATAATAATCCTGCATATTTGCTCCAACACTTTCTCCTTTACACACACGCCCCAGTTCTGCGTGCCTCTTGAAGCTGCTAATCGTTCAATCTGAAATTTGTACCCATTTACAAAATAGCCAGTAGAGGTTGTTACGGTCTTCAATGGCCATTGCGATAGACATTTAATGAAAATATTCGGTTGTGGACCATGGCCGTTGACCTATAAATTAATAAGCTATTGACATCCAATTCAAAAAATAATAGCCATTATTGAAATTGATTGAGTGATACTACTCACAAATTCATAAAACCAGTAAGCAAACTCCGTTTCTAATTTCTGCCCAATTGCAACTTGACTGATGTCGGGATTCATCTGTCGTTGTCTATCACAAACATCCTTATGGGATGAAAAGGATGAAAACTATGTTAGAAATTAAATATTATGGTATATTATTAATTTAAATTAAATTCCAATTTAGCATTGAAGTATACACTTACTCAATATATGGATCGACTTCTCGACAGTTCATTAGGATGTAATAATGTGCTGCATTATACTCCATATCGCTAAGATTTCTTGACTTCTGCCCACCAAATGAACGGCCGATAGCTTTAAAAATTGATATTCTACCGTCATTAGCTTCTGCTTCGTCCACACATACGTCATCGTTACGACCATGATTTCGGCTCCTCGTGTGGACGTGACCCTCAAAGTAATGCGAGGCAAAAGCTGAAACTTCTTCGACCAAGTGTGCATTGCATATAGAACCTTCAACCCTTGCCTTATTACGCACATTATTTTTTAACTTCTTAAGATACCTATATGTAAAGTTGCAACAAAAAAATTAACCAATTTTTCAAGCAATGAAATAATATTTGAAATGTCAACATATCTTAATGATGTATATATTTACCTCTCGAAAGGATACATCCAGCGATACTGCACGGGACCAGCTATGCTCGCTTCGTATGGCAAGTGAACCGGTAAATGCTCCATTGAGTCAAAAAAACTGGGAGGAAATATTCGCTCAAGCTTGCATAAAATAATTGAATTTTCCTCCTCAAGCCTTGCCATGGATGCAGAAGTAATGACTGCGGCAGATAACTCCTTGAAGAATAAGCTGAGCTCCGTAATTGCCTTCCAGACATGTTGCGGAAGCAACTCACGAAAAGCTATAGGTAATAACGTTGCATGAAAACATGGCAGTCGTGACTCTTCATGCCGAACAACTTGAGCTTATGCATGTCCACACACCTACCGATATTTGAGGCATAACCATCTGGAAATTTTAACCCTCTAAGCCAGTTACATAAAACTTCTCGTGAATTTCTGTCAAGAGTGTAACAGGCTTTAGGATAGGTCCCATCGGCACTCCTTCTCAAATCACCTCTTCTGCAGTACTGATTAAGTTCTTCTCTTGACTTTGCAGTATCTTTTGTTTTTCCCGGGATGTTTAGCACCGTGTTAAATATGTTATCAAAGAAATTTTTCTCGATATGCATAACATCCAAGTTGTGCCGGATGAGATTTGTGCTCCAATAAGGCAAATCCCAAAATATACTTCGCTTCTTCCAGTTATGTTCTTTACATATACGGCATTTATTCTATCTGCATCTGGTTCCCAAGCATACATCAACCCCAAATGCTCTATAGTATCAAATATATCCGTGCCGGACCTAACCGGTTCGGCAAATTTTGTGACTGCTTTGTTCTTCCGGAAGGCGATCAAGTTACGCCTGTAAGGATGATTTGGGGGCAAGAACTTCCTATGGTTATCAAACCATGACTGCTTACCACTCTTCTGCAATGTAAATGCATCCGAATCATACATGCAATGAGGGCATGCCAGACGTCCAGCAGTGCTCCAACCAGACAACATTGCATATGCCGGAAAATCACTTATTGTCCACATCAAAGCAGCTCTCATGATGAAATTTTGTTTCATAGAAATGTCGTAGGCTACCACTCCTGTTTCCCACAACATTTTCAATTCGGCCACCAACGGTTGCAGAAAGACATCAATCTTTTCCTTTGGATTTGATGGTCCTGGAACCAAAACGGTTAAAAACATTGCAGTATCTTTCATGCACTTCCACGGAGGAAGGTTATATACAGTCAGTATCACAGGCCAACATGAATACTGTTGCCCCGCTTGACCAAATGGTTGGAAGCCATCGTACAAAGACCTAATCTCACATTCCTTATATCTTCAGCGAAATCAGGATGATTTTCATTGAAATGCTTCCAAGCCTTTGAATCTGATGGATGCCGCATTTCATCCTCTTTAGATTCATGTTCGGCATGCCATCTCATATCAGCAGCTGTTGCCTCAGATCTGTATAATCTCTGCAGGCGTGGGGTAAGAGGAAAGTAATGCATCCTCTTGTAAGGCACACTTTTCCTCCTACTTGTACTGGCTCCTCCTTCGTGTTTTTGTACCTCGATTGCCCACAAATCTTACACCATCTCAGCTCTGAGTCTTCACCCCAAATATCATACAATTGTTCAAGCAACAATCGATCTTATTAACTGGGAGCCCAAGCCCACGCAACAACTTCTTTGTTGCGTAAAAACTGTCTGCGCAACATTATCATTTGGCAAAATTTCTTTGATTAACCCAGCTACAGAATTGAACGCCTTTTCTGATAATCGATGTTCTGCCTTAATATTCAACATTCGAGCAGCTGTAGACAACTGGGAATGACCCTCACAACCAGGATACAATTCTTGATTTGCAGCACGCAACATATCATAAAATTGTTGTGCATCTGGATTTGGTTCTTCCATAAATGTATTCTGATTGAATTCATTACCCGATGCATTCATCACCATTTGTTCATATGTGTTTAAATTCACAAATGGTTCATCTACGGGAATTGACTCTTGTTGGCCTATAACAGCTGCTGGAATATCCTCTGGTTCACCATGACAGTACCAAACATAGTAATCAGGAACAAACCCCTTCTTACACAAATGCACCTTAACAGTTTCAACATCTCTGTAGGCTTTATTCTGACACCTGTGGAAGTTGCATGGGCACCTAATCCTAGGCCCATCCATCCATTCAGGTTGGCTACATGCAAATGCGATAAATTCTTCCAATCCATTCAGAAAATCTGGATTAAGCAAGCCATCTTTTATCCTTGCATACATCCACGAGCGAGCCCCGCTCATTTTTGACCGACTTATACAAAGTGGTAAACCATTAAAGGAAACCAAAATAAAACTATATTAGTATTAATAATATATAACTAAATTATTTCTTTTACACAACTAAGGTTAATAACAACCATTAAATCATTTATAACTAAACCAATTTTTTTTAGGCAACTAAGGTCCCTACCATGCAAGGCCGAGCCACGGCTACGATCCTTGGGTGCTAGCAAGGACCGAGGCACAGGTTCATGGCTAATGCTAGGGCTTGAGTTCGGGTCGGGCCGCAAGGCGGTCCGTTTAATCATGAGACTTCACAAGCAATTCAAGTGTCTTAAATTAATTCTACCTTCACTCCATGTCTAAAAGGTAAGGCCCTATCCCATTCAAGAATATTTTTTGTGATATGTTATTCTGCTATTAATTATCATCGATCGGTTACGTTGAAATTTCGGCAGCATTTCCCCATATGTTCTCCTAAATGTGTGGTATATAAGCCACACTAGGAGAACGTATGAGCAAATACAAACCGCAATCTCACCAACGATGATTAATAGCAGACTAACATATCGCAAAAAATATTCTCAAACTGTCCACCAGGACAATTTGAGAATTTGCAAGACTAAGGCTTACAAATTCTCAAACGGGTCTAAAGGTTATAGTGCTGTGATTAATAATATGAAATCCGAAGACAATCGAACTTATGCTTGTTATTCATAAATTCTTGTCAATTATACATATATAGGAATAGTGTTCTATATATATAGTCACTGACTTCTTAAGATTATTATGTCCAATATAAATAAAACAACAACAAGACTTTCATTCTAGCATTACATAATTTAATGCATCATTCAATTTGAAGCAGAATGTAAATAATCAAGACATAACAATTGTAAATAACTACAAATACACAAATATTATTGCATAAACAGCTATAAAGAAATAAAATAGACTTGGTAGCTTATTGAACCAACATGATGTATCATGCCAATTCTCTAAAGCCACATGTGAGAAACAGTCATGAAAATGAAAGGCATAAATTCTAATAATAGTCATTATTAGGCTACCAGCTGCCAATCTAATCTAGGCCTAACCTAATGCATAAAATCTTGACTGTGATTATAATATAAAAATTATAATTAATATCCTATTAGAGTGGAACCGGAATTAAATCACGTGATCTAGCCTAAATGAAACCCTAATTGTATCATGAGTAACATTCTAGTGTTAGGCTTGCTTTTAATTTAAGAAATCGAGTTGTTGGATAATAATATTTTTTAAAATTAAATAATGATGATCATTAATAATCTAAATCATTGAATATGATGTTACTATTTCTAAACATTTATACATAAAAAAATGATAAGATTTAGATACTTTTAACCGCATTAAGTGATCAAAAAATGGATTGTTTAAATTAAACTTAAACTTCATTCTTGTATTTGGTAAACGGGGGTGGGGAAAAACCCCACCCCTACTGTTTTTTTTTAATAAACGTTGGCCAGTGGCCAGGCCACCGCTTGCCACGGAGGCGGCCGTGGCCGTCATTTCCGGCCACGACTGCGGCCGTGGCCGACATCTCAGGGGTGGGGGAAAAACCCCACCCCATTTTTATTTTTTTTAAACGGTGACCTGGCCACCGTCGGCCATGACAGCGGCCGTGGCCGTCGTCTTCGGCCACGGCCACCGCCGTGGCCGGTGCCTTAGGGGTGGGGGAAAAACCCCACCCCATTTTCAATATTTTTTTTTAAACGGTGGCCTGGCCACCGTGGCCAGGCCACCGCTGGCCACGGCAACGACCGTGGCCGCCGCCAACCATTTTTTTTTAATGGTGGCCTGGCCACCGTGGCTAGGCCGCGGTGGCCAGGCCACCGCCGGCCATGGCCACGGCCGTGGTCGTCATATCCGGCCACGGCCGGCCGTGGCCTAAGACGATGGCCATGGCGCCGCCGTCACCGTGGCCTAAGGCAAACGGGAGGGTAGGGGGTGGGGGAGGGGAGTGGGGGAAGGGAGGCTTACCTCGGTAGAGAGGGGACGCCGCCGGGGGGGGTAAGGGGCTGCCGCCGGTGGTTCCTAGCGCCAGGGGAGAGGGGGGGGAGCCAGAGGAGGGACGGCGGCGAAGTAGGGTTAGAAGAAAAAGAAGAAGAGACCGGAGGGGCCGGGCACGACTGAGATTATATATTAGGGATTGGCGATGCAATTTTGCATCGCTAATCCCTCGCTATTTTTTATAATTTATTTTGGATTAGCGACACAATTATGCATCGCTAAACCGTCGCTAATTTAGCTTTTTTTATTATTTTTTGTGAAAATTAGCGATGCAATTATTTGCGTCGCTAATGAGTCGCTAATTTGGCGGCAATGACCAGCTAGAATTTTTTTTTTTTTGAAAAAAAGCATCGCTAATGCGTCGTAATATTTTTATTTCATAATTATATTTGATAAAAATTATTTTTTTTGAA
>UESW01004284.1:775352-810667 GCA_900491605.1 Calamus simplicifolius
CGATCGATCGAAGCCATGATCGATCCCGTTCGCCGACGATCGATCTCGGATCGTTGCGATCGATTCGATCGGCGATGATCCGATGGTTTCGATCGATCGAGCCCATGATCGATCAGCGACGATCCGATGGTTGCGATCGATCGAAGCCATGATCGATCTCGGTCGGCGACAACGAATCTTGGACTGTCGCGATCGATCCGATCGGTGATGACCCGACGGTTGTGATCGATCGAAGCATATCGATCCCAGTCGGCGACGACCGATATTGGACCGTCGCGATTGATCCGATCGGCGATGACCCGATGGTTGCGATCGATCGAACCATGATCGATACCGGTCCAACGATGACCGATCTCGGACTGTTGCGATCGATCCGATCGGCGACGACCCTATGGTGCGATCGATCGAAGCTATGATCGATCCCGGTCGGCGACGACCGATCTCGGACCGTCCGCGATCGATCCGATCACGATGACCCAATGGTTGCGATCAATCGAAGCCATGATCGATCCCGATCGTGACGATCGATCTCGGACCGTCACGATCGATCCGAACGGCGACGACCCGACGGTTTGCGATCGATCGAAGCCATGATTGATCCCGGTCGGCGACGACCGATCTCGGACCATCGAGATCATCCGATCGGTGATGGCTCGATGGTTGCGATCGATCGAAGCCATGATCGATCCCGGTCAGCGACGATCGATATCGAACCACTGTGATTGATCCGATCGGCGACGATCCAACGGTTGCGATCGATCCAAGCCATGATCGATCCCGATCGGCGACGACCGATCTTGGACAATCGCGATCGATCCGATCGGCGATGACGCGACGGTTGCGAACGATCGAAGCCATGATCAATCCCGGTCTGTGACGACCGATCTTGGACCATTGTGATCGATCCAATCGGCGACGAACCGACAGTTGAGATCGATCAAAGCCATGATCGATCAGCGATGATTTGACGGTTTGTGATCGATCGAAGCCATGATCGATCCCGGCGATGACAACGAATCTTTGGACCATCACGATCGATCCGATCGGCAACGATCCGATGGTTGCGATCGATCGAAGCCAAGATCGATCCCGGTCGGCGATGATTGATCTCGGACCGTCGTGATCAATCCGATCGGTGATGACCGATGGTTGCAATCGATCGAAGCCATGATCGATCCCGATCGGCGACGATCGATAATCGGACCATCGCAATCGATCCGATCGGCGATGACCCATTGTGATCGATCGAAGCCATGATCGATCCCGGTCGGCGACGATCGATCTCGGACCGTTGCGATCAATCCAATCGCGATGACCCTACGGTTGCGATCGATCGAATCCATGATTGATCCCGGTCAGCGACGACCGATCTGGACCGTCGAGATCGATCCGATCGGCGATGACCCGACAGTTGCGATCGATCGAAGCCTTGATCGATCCCGGTCGGCGACGACCGATCTCGAACCATTGCGATGATCCATCGGCGACGATCCGACGGTTGCGATTGATCCAAGCCATGATTGATCCCGGTCGGCGACGACCGATCTCGGACCATCGCGATCGATCCGATCGGCGATGACCCGACGGTTGTGATCGATCGAAGCCATGATCGATCCCGGTCGGCGATAACCGATCTCAGACCGTCGCGATGATCCGATCGGCGATGCCCCGATGGTTCGATCGATCAAAGCCATGATCGATACCGATCGGCGACGATCTATCTCGGACCGTTGCGATCGATCCAATCGGTGACGACTCAACGGTTGCGATCGATCGAAGCCATGATCGATCCCTATCGCCGACGACCGATCTCGGACCGTGTGATCAATCCAATCGGAGACGATCCGATGGTTTGATCGATCGAAGCCATGATCGATCTCGATCGGCGACGACGATCTTGGACTGTCGCAATAGATCCGATCGGTGATGATCTGACGGTTGTGATCAATCGAAGCCATGATCGATCCCCGATTGATGACGACCGATCTCGGACCGTCGCGATCGATCCGATCGGCGACGACCCGACGGTTGAGATCGATGGAAGCCATGATCTATCCCGGTCGATGATGACCGATCTCAGACCGTTGCGATCGATCCGATCGGCGACGACCCGATGGTTGCGATCGATCGAAGCCATGATCGATCTCGGTTGGCGACGACCGATCTCGGACCATCGCGATCGATCCGATCGGTGATGATACGAATGTTGCGATCGATCGAAGCCATGATCGATCTCGGTCGGTGACGATCGATCTCGGACCGTCATGATCGATCCGATCGGTGATGACCCGACAGTTGCGATCGATCGAAGTCATGATCGATCCCGGTCCGCGACGGCCGATCTCGGACCGTCGCCATCGATTCAATGGCGATGACCTGACGGTTGCGATCGATCGAAGCCATGATCGATCCCGGTCGGCGACGACTAATCTCGGACCGTTGCGATCGATCTGATCGGTGACAATCCAAAGGTTGCGATCGATCCAAGCCATGATCGATCCCGATCAGAGATGAACGATCTCGAACCGTTGCGATTGATCCGATAGCGATGATCCGACGGTTGCGATCGATTCAAGCCATGATCGATCCCAGTCGGCGACGACCGATCTCGACCATCGCGATCGATCCGATCGGCGACGACACAATAGTTGCGATCGATCGAAGCCATGATCGATCCTGGTCCGACGACGATCAATCTCGGACCATCGCGATCAATCCAATCGGCGATGACCCGACGGTTGCAAATCGATCGAAGCCATGATCGATCCCGATCGGCGACGACCGATCTCGGACCGTTGCGATCGATCCGATCGGTGATGAACCGACGGTTGCGATCGATCGAAGGCATGATCGATCAGCGACGATCCGATGGTTGCGATCGATCGAAGCCATGATCGATCCCGGTCAACGACGACCGATCTCGGACCATCGATCGATCCGATCGGCGATGATCCGACGGTTGAAATCGATTCAAGCCATGATCGATCCCGGTCAGCGACGACCGATCTCGGACCATCACGATCGATCCGATCGGCGACGACCCTATGGTTGCGAATGATCGAAGCAATGATCAATCCCGGTCGGCGACGATGAATCTCGGACCATCGTGATCGATCCGATCGGCGATGATCCGACGGTTGCGAATGATCGAAGCCATGATCGATCCCGATCGGCGATGAAGAATCTTGGACCATCGTGATCGATCGGATCAGCGACGACCCGACGGTTGCGATCGATCGAAGCCATGATCGATCCTGGTCGGCGACGACCGATATCGGACCGTCGCGATCGATCCGATCAGTGATGACCCGACGGTTGTAATCGATTGAAACCATGATCGATCCCGGTCGGCGATGACCGATCTCGGACCGTTGCGATTGATTCGATCGGCGATGACCCTACGGTTGCGATCGATAGATGCCATGATCAATCCCGATCGGAGAGGACCGATCTCGGACCGTCGCGATCGATCTGATCGGCAACAATCCGAAGGTTGTGATCGATCAAAGCCATGATCGATCCCGATCGGCGATGACGATCTCGGACCGTCGCAATCGATCCGATCGGTGATGACCCGACGGTTCCGATCGATCGAAGCCATGATCAATCCCGGTCGCGACGACCGATCTTGGACCATCGAGATCGATCCGATCGGTGATGACCCAATGGTTACGATCGATCGAAGCCATGATCGATCCCGGTCATCGACGTCCGTTCTCGGACAGTTTCTGATCGATCCGGTCGGCGATGATCCAATGGTTTCGATCGATCGAAGCCATGATCGATCTCGATCAGCGACGACCGATCTTGGACCGTCGCAATCGATCCGATCGGTGACGATCTGACGGTTATGATCAATCGAAGCCATGATCGATCCCCGATTGACGATGACCGATCTCGGACCGTCGCGATCGATCCGATCGGCGATGACCCAACGGTTGAGATCGATGGAAGCCACGATCGATCTCGGTCGGTGACGACCGATCTCGGACCGTTGCGATCGATCCGATCGGCGACGACCCGATGGTTGCGATCGATCGAAGCCATGATCGATCCCGGTTGGCGACGACCGATCTCGGACCGTCGCGATCGATCCGATCGGTGATGATACGAACGTTGTGATCGATCGAAGCCATGATCGATCCCGGTCAGCGATGATCGATCTCGGACCGTCGTGATCGATCCGATCGGCGATGACCCGACAGTTGCGATCGATCGAAGTCATGATCGATCCCAGTCCGCGACGGCCGATCTCGGACTGTCGCCATCGATTCGATTGGCGATGACCTGATGGTTGCGATCGATCAAAGCCATGATCGATCCCGGTCGGCGACGACCGATCTTGGACCATTGCGATCGATCCGATCGGCGACAATCCAAAGGTTGCGATCGATCCAAGCCATGATCGATCCCGGTTGGCGACGATCGATCTCGGACCATCACGATCGATCCGATCGACGACGACCCAACAGTTGCGATTGATTGAAGCCATGATCGATCCTGGTCGGCGACGATCAATCTCGGACCATCGCGATCAATCCGATCGGCGACAACCCGACAATTGCGATCGATCAAAGCCATGATCGATCCCGGTCGGCGATGACCGATCTCGGACCGTTGCGATCAATCCGATCGGCGATGAACCGACGGTTACGATCGATCGAAGCCATGATCAATCAGCGATGATCCGATGGTTGCGATCGATCGAAGCCATGATCGATCCCGGTCGACGACGACCGATCTCGAACCATCGCGATCGATCCGATCGGCGATGATCCAACGGTTGAAGTCGATCCAAGCCATGATCGATCCCGGTCAGCGACGATCGATCTCGGACCATCGCGATCGATCCGATCGGCGATGACCATATGGTTGCCAACGATCGAAGCCATGATCGATCCCGATCGGCGACGACGAATCTCGGACCATCGTGATCGATCCGATCGGCGACAATCCGATGGTTGCGAACGATCGAAGCCATGATCGACCCGATCAGCAACAAAGAATCTCGGACCATCATGATCGATCCGATCAGCGACGACCCAATGGTTGCGATCGATCGAAGCCATGATCAATCCTGGTCGGCGATGACCGATCTCGGACCGTCGCGATCGATCCGATCAACGATGACCCAATGGTTGCGATCAATCGAAGCCATGATCGATCCCGATCGGTGACGATCGATCTCGGACCGTCACGATCGATCCGAACGGCGACGACCCGATGGTTGCGATCGATCGAAGCCATGATCGATCCCGGTCGGCGACGACCGATCTCGGACCATCGAGATCGATCCGATCGGTGATGGCTCGATGGTTGCGATCGATCGAAGCCATGATCGATCCCGGTCGGCGACGATCGATCTCGAACCACTGCGATTGATCCGATCGGCGACGATCCAATGGTTGCGATCGATCCAAGCCATGATCGATCCCGATCGGCGACGGCCGATCTTGGACAATCGATCGATCCGATCGGCAACGACGCGACGGTTGTGAACGATCGAAGCCATGATCGATCCCGGTCTGTGACGACCGATCTCGGACCATTGTGATCGATCCAATCGGCGACGAACCGACAGTTGAGATCGATCAAAGCCATGATCGATCAGCGATGATTTGATGGTTGTGATCGATCGAAGCCATGATCGATCTCGGTCGATGACAACGAATCTTGGACCATCACGATCGATCCGATCGGCAACGATCCGACGGTTGCGATCGATTGAAGCCAAGATCGATCCCGGTCGGCGATGATCGATCTCGGACCGTCGTGATCAATCGATCGGTGACGACCCGATGGTTGCAATCGATCGAAGCCATGATCGATCCCGATCGGCAACGATCGATATCGGACCATCGCAATCAATCCGATCGGCGATGACCCAACGGTTGTGATCGATCGAAGCCATGATCGATCCCGATCGGCGACGACCGATCTTGGACCGTTGCGATCAATCCAATCGGTGATGACCCTACGGTTGTGATCGATCGAATCCATGATTGATCCCGGTCAGCGATGACCGATCTCGGACCGTCGAGATCGATCCGATCAGCGATGACCCGACGGTTGCGATCGATCGAAGCCTTGATCGATCCCGGTCGGCGACGACCGATCTTGAACCATTGCGATTGATCCGATCGGCGACGATCCGACGGTTGCGATTGATCCAAGCCATGATTGATCCCGGTCGGCGATGACCGATCTCGGACCATCGTGATCGATCCGATCGGCGATGACCCGACGGTTGTGATCGATCGAAGCCATGATCGATCCCGTCGGCGACAAGCGATCTCAGACCGTCGCGATCGATCCGATCGACGATGCCCCGATGGTTGCGATCGATCAAAGCCATGATCGATCCCGATCGGCGATGATCTATCTCGGACCGTTGCGATCGATCCAATCGGTGACGACCCAATGGTTGCGATCGATCGAAGCCATGATCGATCCCTGTCGCCGACGACCGATCTCGGACCATTGTGATCAATCCAATCGGCGACGATCCGATGGTTTCGATTGATCGAAGCCATGATCGATCTCGATCGGCGACGACCGATCTTGGACCGTCGCAATAGATCCGATCGGTGACGATCTGACAGTTGTGATCAATCGAAGCCATGATCGATCCCCGATTGATGACGACCGATCTCGGACCGTCGCGATCGATCCGATCGGCGACGACCTAACGGTTGAGATCGATGGAAGCCACGATCGATCCCGGTCGGTGACGACCAATCTCAAACCATTGCGATCGATCCGATCGGCGACGACCCGATGGTTGCGATCGATCGAAGCCATGATCGATCTCGGTTGGCGACAACCGATCTCGGACCATCGCGATCGATCCGATCGGTGACGATACGAATGTTGCGATCGATCGAAGCCATGATCGATCCCGGTCGGCGACGATCGATCTCGGACCGTCGTGATCGATCCGATCGGCGATGACCCGACAGTTGCGATCGATCGAAGTCATGATCGATCCCGGTCCGCGATGGCCGATCTCGACCGTCGCCATCGATTCGATTGGCGATGACCTGACGGTTGCGATCGATCGAAGCCATGATCGATCCCGGTCTGTGAGACTAATCTTGGACCGTTGCGATCGATCCGATCGGTGACAATCCAAAGGTTGCGATCGATCCAAGCCATGATCGATCCCGATCGAAGATGAACGATCTCGAACCATTGCGATTGATCCGATCAGCGACGATCCGACGGTTTGCGATCGATTCAAGCCATGATCGATCCCGGTCGGCGACGACCGATCTCGGACCATCGTGATCGATCCGATCGGCGACGACACAACAGTTGCGATCGATCGAAGCCATGATCGATCCTGGTCGACGACAATCGATCTCGGACCATCGCGATCAATCCAATCGGCGACGACCCGACGGTTGTGATCGATCGAAGCCATGATCGATCCCGATCGGCGACGACTGATCTCGGACCGTTGCGATCGATCCGATCGGCGATGAACCGACGGTTCGATCGATCGAAGCCATGATCGATCAGCGACGATCCGACGGTTGCGATCGATCGAAGCCATGATCGATCTCGGTCGACGACGACCGATCTCGGACCATCGCGATCGATCCGATCGGCGATGATCCGACGGTTGAAATCGATCCAAGCCATGATCGATCCCGGTCAGCGACGACCGATCTCGGACCGTTGCGATCAATCCGATCGGCGACGACCCTATGGTTGTGAATGATCGAAGCAATGATCAATCCCGGTCGGCGACGACGAATCTCGGACCATCGTGATCGATCCGATCGGCGACGATCCGACGGTTGCGAATGATCGAAGCCATGATCGATCCCGGTCGGCGACAAAGAATCTTGGACCATCATGATCGATCGGATCAGCGATGACCCAACGGTTGCGATCGATCGAAGCCATGATCGATCCTGGTCGGCGATGACCGATATCGGACCGTCGCGATCGATCCGATCGGTGATGACCCGACGGTTGCAATCGATCGAAACCATGATCGATCCCGGTCGGCGACGACCGATCTTGGACCGTTGCGATCGATTCGATCGGCGATGACCCTACGGTTGCGATCGATAGATGCCATGATCGATCCCGATCGGCGAGGACCGATCTCGGACCGTCGCGATCATCTGATCGGCAACGATCCGACGGTTGCGATCGATCGAAGCCATGATCGATCCCGATCGGCGACGATCGATCTCGGACCGTCACAATCGATCTGATCGGTGATGACCCGACGGTTCCGATCGATCGAAGCCATGATCAATCCCGGTTGCGACGACCGATCTTGGACCATCGAGATCGATCCGATCGGCGATGACCCAATGGTTACGATCGATCGAAGCCATGATCGATCCCGGTCATCGACGACCGTTCTCGGACTGTTGTGATCGATCCGGTCGGTGATGATCCAATGGTTTCGATCGATCGAAGCCATGATCGATCTCGATCAGCGATGACCGATCTTGGACCGTCGCAATCGATCCGATCGGTGACGATCTGACGGTTATGATCAATCGAAGCCATGATCGATCCCCTGTTGGCCCAGATGACAACCCAAGAGGGGGGGGGTGAATTGGGTTCTTAAAAATTTAAGCCTTTTTAACTTTAATTGATTAGTTAGCAAGATGTGCAAGTGAGAGGCTAACTAGCAAGCAATGCACAGGCAAATATAACGAGATAGAGATAGAGAAAATATGGCACGGCAAACACAAGATAATTTTATAGTGGTTCGGCGCAACCCGCACCTACGTCCACTCCCAAGATTCACTTGGGTCCACACTATAATCTCTCTAGATTACAGCCGAGTTGTTTTCCAAGCTCACAACTCAAACTTGTTGTTTTACCAGGTGCACAACGAACCCAGCTGGTTTTAACTCGGGCTTACCAGCACAAAACCCTACACGTTGTTTTTCTAGGGCTCACAACTAACCCAACACAAGCACTCTGGCTTGTAACGAGGTATACCAACCTCCACTAATTCAATCCACTGATTGAATCAGCAAACAAATAATAGAGATAGTGTTTAAACAATAATGTGCTCTCCTTGAGAAAATACACAAATGAAGTACAAAATGATATAGGGTTAGAAAAGCCTGATAATGTTGCTGATGGTAGATGCTTGGGCTTTCTCCCTTCTTCTCTTATCTCCTCCAGAAGTGTTGAATCACGCCTCAGCTAGATTCTTGACCGTTGAAGTCTTTTGGAGTTGAGATGAAACTTTTTCTTCTTTTGAAAATCCGCAGATTTGACCTTTGAAACGCACTTGGATTTTCTTTTGGCTCTTGTGGATTGAAGAGAAGGAGTAGACGAATCTTTCACTTGGATTTCACTCCTTTTGAAACTCTCTCCTTTGAGCTAAATGGTTTTTAAGATATGCTCTATTTTTCCCTCTTTTCAAATGATACTCTTTTCTCTCTTTTTGATTTTTTCTTTGTTGTTGTGATTTGAAAAGAGCTCTCTATTTATAGAATCTGCAAAAATATATCCGTTAGAGTCAAGGAAAAATAGCCGTTATTTAAAAATCTAACCGTTGGGCTGATGTGTCATCTTTAAAAATCGCGCCCAGAATTCGCGGAGTCGACTCGAGCTCTGAGGGAGTCGGCTCGAGGTCGATTACCAAAAATAGAAACATTTTAACCATTGAGGGGTCGACTCGCGAAAACATAAGTGTCGGCTCCTGAAAGTCGGGAGTCGACTCGAGGAATACGGGGAGTCGACTCGTGAAGTGCTCAAAAAATATGGGTTCTGTTGTTTGAGCGGAGTCGGCTCGCACAGACGGGAGTCGGCTCGCAAGAATTCAGGGGTCGACTCTTGAAAAGCCAAGGGTCGACTCGAGAAACTCAGGCAAATAGGGGAGTCGACTCGGAAACCCTTGAGTCGGCTCGGGACCGATACAAAAATCAGAAAAATGTTCTGATTGACTTTAAAACTTGTCCCAATTAAATTTAAAATATAAATTTGACTTGAATACATTAAATATGACGTTTATCATGGATTCAAGACATGTTTCAAGAATTCATCGATTGAAATATAAAGTGTAAAATTCCTTTTTGAAATCTTTTAAGCATTCATCTTGAAACTTCTTTTTCTAATGGTTCAAAACTCTTTTAATATGACCATTGATAGTTCATTCCTTTCAATTTGAATAAGCTCAAGGTTTTTGATAAATAAACACATTGTTTCTTTAAGATACTCATGGCTTTTGGAAATCATCAAAATCAATAAAGTTGGGGCAATTATGTTTCAATAATTTCTCAACAATCTCCCCCTTTTTGATGATGACAAAAACATTGAGTATATGCATTATATTGAAAAAAATTTGTGATTCCAAAATCAACAATTGTGTTCATGGAAAGGCTCCCCCTCAATGAGGTAGCTCCCCTATGAACCTTAATTTTATAAATCATTCAAAATTTTTCAAAATCAGAAACTTAAGCATTTCCTCAATGAAATTCAATTTATCTCTTCCCCTTATATATGAAACCTTTTTCTTATTTAATTCTCTCCCCCTTTTATAATTAGGGCAATTAAGCATATAAGGTTTAATGATGATGCATATACGATTAAATCATATAAATCTCTCCCCCTTTTTTGTAATCAACAAAAAGGTTGAGATGCATCAGAGCATCAGTTTGATTAAACTCATTCGAATTCATTCAATTTAAGTTATCAATTGAGGATTAACATATTCAAAATATATCAAATTAAATATAAGCATTCAAAGATATTCAAGGGTACTTACAATTGAAATAGACAAAAGTGAAGCATCAACATTCTCATTACTTCAAAATGAAAGTACATGGAAATGTAAACTTGTACATAGCATTAAAAGTAAATTACATCAAAAGAGATTACATCAAAACTTAAAAATTTCTTCTAGTAATTCTATTCAAATGATCTACAATTTGCTTCATCCCTTCGCATTGAATCCAACATAGTCTTTTAGTTTATTATCACAAAGGTACAAGCAGATTATTTTATCTTTAAGCTCGGCGTTGCTTTGGGAGTATGTCTCCGAGTCACCGCAGATGTCCTTAGTTCTTCAAAGATATTCTTTAAATTTTCACTTAAGGAACCGGTAGATGAACTGAGAGTGGACTCAATCAATGCAACTCGATCACTAAGAGAATATAATGCTTTTTAAGTTCATATACTTATCATTGAATTCTTCTTTCAGTCTATTTTCTTGATCACTAACTCAGACTTGAATAAAGATCGAAGTTGATCTAACTGTGTATCAGAAAAACTACCAGATGAAACTGTGGAAGACTGAGTAGGAGCAACAGTAGAGCAGGGGTAGGATCCGAAGTAGGAGCTGGAACAGAATCTGGAATAGATGAACACTGTGGAGGCTCCGGAGATGAATGTCTCAAGGAAGGTCTGGGTGCCTCTGCATCTAAGTCTCTGTCCTCAGTAACAGTCTTTCTCTCCCAACTTCCATTTTTCTTAACAAACCCCATGCGATGAATGGTAGCCAAAGTATAATAATCTGTATGTCTTAACTCCTTCTTTGGCTCACAATCACTGAACACAATCCCTTGGCTAAAAATAATTTAGTCAAAACCATGCCATAGGGTAAGCTTGATTTCTTTTTCCCGCTACAGTCTGCAATATACCAAATCATCATCTAGGCAGATTGATGGGTTTCCTGAAACAACTGCATCCATGACAAAAATATCTCGTTCAGAAACATAGTCAAATCGGCCTATCTTGGGAAATAGAATCCTGCTGCAAATGTTGTGGAGAAGTCTTAATTCCAAAGGTAGTTGACTGGCAAAGACTTCCTCAAATCCCTCAAAGTTTCGGTTCAAAAGTCGAGTGAGAGCAGGAGACCTATCTTCAGGGGCAAATGTAGAAGGTCCAGACAAGGTAACTTCAATAATCTAGAAAGAATAGAGGATGTAATGTTCAGTCCAATGCCTCTAACCTTGCTCACCAATCCATCATCTCCTCTAGACAAGTTCTTGTAAAACTCTTTGACCAAGGCAGGATAGGTTGGACAATCCAATGAACAAATATACTCAAATCCCATCTCGATTAGTTGCCTACCAATGATGAATCCTCATTCTCAAACAATTCGAAATCCACTTTCCTTCCTGTGGTTACAATCCTACTGGCTAGAAGATCTACCTGAGGGGTAGGAGCTGGAGCTGGAGCTGAGAATCACTAGCCGAGGTGTAGAAGAAGAATCCGTGGACGGCTCGCGGACGGGTCGTCGACGGTCCTTTTTCTCTTCACACCGGCGCCACTCGAGCTTGCTCCTCGGGTTTTGGGTGCCATTGATCTTGAAGGATTGTTTAATCAGAGGTTAATTGAGGTTTGGAGGGTTTTGGGAAAGTTTTGGAGAGGATTTGGAAGATTTTGAAGATGAAATGTCCGTCGGGTCGACTCGTGCCCTAAATAAATCGACTGGGACCACGTCGAGTCGACTCGCGCAAAGTGTGGAGTCGGCTCGCGACTAGTCAGAGCACGGACACGATCTCGAGTCGACTCGCTCAGAGGAGGGGTCGACTCCTGAGTTTCAGCAGAAACTCGAGTCGACTCCGATACTCTCGAGTCGGCTCCCGGACAAATTCAGAGAAAAATTAGATTGAGATTCAGAGAATCCGAATTAAGTCCAAAATTTGATCTTTGAGTATGATTAAAAATCATGGACTTTGAGAGATCAAATTGATATGAGTTCTAGATAAAATTTCCTTAAGATTTTGAGAATTTGAAAGAATTCTAGATATATTTCCTTAGAGGTTTCAAAATTTATTCAAAAGGATTACAAATTCCTAATTCTCCTCTAAGATAACAAAATCTTTCTTCATTAAAGGTTTAGTGAATATGTCAGCTAATTGTTCTTCAGTGTTTACATAATCTAAACAAATTTCATCATTAGCTACATGTTCCCTTATAAAATGATATCTAATTTCTATGTGTTTTGTTCTTGAGTGTTGAATTGGATTTTTAGTTAAGTTGATTGCGCTAGTGTTATCACATCTTATGGGTGTTTATCAAGTGTGATACCATAGTCTTCAAGTTGTCGCTTAATCCATAGGATTTGCGCACAGCAACTTCCAGCTGCTACATATTCAGCTTCAGTAGTTGATAATGCAACTGAATTTTGCTTTTTGCTAAACCATGTGATTAAGTTACTTCCTAAGAATTGGCATGCACCACTTGTGCTTTTTCTATCTAATTTACATCCAGCATAATCAGAATCTGAATATGCAATTAGGTTTAATGTGGAGTCTCTAGAATACCATAAACCTACATTTTTAGTTCCATTTAGATATCTTAAAATTCTTTTAACAGCTATTAAATGTGATTCTTTAGGTTCAGATTGAAATCTAGCACATAAACATACTGAAAACATATATCTGGTCTACTTGCTGTTAAATAAAGAAGGGATCCGATTATACCTCGATAATATTTTTGGTCAACCTTTTTACCTTCTTCATCTTTGTCCAGCTTGCATGAAGGACTCATTGGAGTTCCGAGGGGTTTCATTGTTTCCATACCAAACTTTTTGAGTAGTTCTCTTGTGTATTTGGTTTGGTTGATAAAGATTCCCTCTTTGCTTTGTTTGATCTGGAGTCCAAGGAAGAAGTTGAGTTCTCCCATCATGCTCATCTCGAATTCTCCCTGCATCAACTTTGCAAATTCTTGACATAGAGAATCGTTAGTAGCACCAAAAATAATGTCATCACGTATATTTGTACTACAAGTAAATCTTTACTTTTCTTTTCAAAAACAAAGTTTTATCAACATTTCCTCTTGTAAAATCATTTTCAATTAAGAATTTACTTAACCTATCATACCAAGCTCTAGGTGCTTGTTTCAAACCATATAAAGCTTTGTGCAATTTAAAAACGTGATTTGAAAATTCGTGATCTTCAAAACCTGGTGGTTGTTCTACATAAACTTCTTCATTTATAAATCCATTTAAAAATGCGCTTTTACATCCATTTGAAATAAGTTAAAATTCATATGACATGCAAATGCAAGTAATAGCCTAATGGCTTCTAATCTAGCTACTGGTGCAAAGGTTTCATCAAAATCAATACCTTCTTCTTGATTATATCCTTTAGCAACCAATCTAGCTTTGTTTCTAATTACTATGCCATTTTCATCTAGTTTATTTCTATAAATCCATTTTGATCCTATTACTGAATGATTTTTAGGTCTTTCAACTAAGGTCCATACATTATTTCTTGTAAATTGATTTAATTCTTCTTGCATTGCTAACATCCAATTATTATCTTTTTCAGCTTCTTCAATAGTTTTAGGTTCAATTTGTGATACAAATGCAAGATGATTACTAATATTTCTCATATATGATCTAGTTCTTATTCCTTGAGATGGATCACCTATAATCAATTCCTTGGGATGACTATGAGCATATCTCCAGTCTCTTGGAAGATCTATATCATTATGATCAATATTGACATCATCGTCCTTATGTGAATCATCATCTTTAGCTTCTTGCTCATGATCTGAAGATACTTCAATATTAAGTTTTTCAAGATCTTTTTCAATTATGTTTGTATCTTCCTCATCATCAAGCTTTTCAGAACTAGATGCTAAAGACTCATCAAAAACTATATGAATGGATTCTTCAACTACTAAGGTTTTCTTGTTAAATACTCTATAAGCTTTACTAGTTGTTGAATATCCTAAAAAATTCCTTCATCAGATTTAGCATCAAATTTTCCTAAATTGTTTTTACCATTATTATGAATAAACATTTACATCCAAATGCATGAAAGTATTTTATATGGGTTTTCTTTCATTCCATAATTCATAAGGTGTTTTCTTTAAGATTGGTCTTATTAGGGCTCGATTTAAGATGTAGCATGCTGTGTTAATAGCTTCCGCCCAAAAGTACTTTGGTAGGTTACTTTCGCATAGCATGGTACGGGCCATGTCTTCTAGAGTCCTATTTTTCTTTCAACTACACCATTTTGCTGTGGAGTCCTAGGGGCTGAAAAATTATGATTAATACCATTTTCAGTGCAGAAACTTTCAAATAAGTGATTTTCAAATTCAGTTCCATGATCACTTCTTAGAGATACTATGGTAGTGTTTTTCTCATTTGTGACTTTCTTGAAGAATTTCAGGAATATCGAGAAAGTCTCATCTTTGTGAGCTAAAAACATTACCCAAGTATATCTAGAATAATCATCTACAATCACTAGACCATATTTCTTTCCTCCTAGACTTGTGGTTCTAGTTGGTCCAAAAAGGTCCATGTGAAGTAGCTCTAATGCCCTAGAAGTTGAAACAACATTTTTAGATTTGAAAGAACTTCTAGTTTGTTTTCCAAATTGACATGCATNATCACTAGACCATATTTCTTTCCTCCTAGACTTGTGGTTCTAGTTGGTCCGAAAAGGTCCATGTGAAGTAGCTCTAAAGCCCTAGAAGTTGAAACAACATTTTTAGATTTGAAAGAACTTCTAGTTTGTTTTCCAAATTGACATGCATCACATATTTTGTTATTTTCAAAATCTAGTTTAGGTAAACCTTTAACTAAATCCATTTTAATTAGTTTTGAAATAAGGTGTGTGCTTGCATGACCTAATCTACGATGCCACAACCAACTAATTTCATTTATGTTAGCATTGTCAGCAATTAAGCAATGATCACTAGATAATTTTTCTAAGTCAACAAGTAAACATTGCCATGTCTATAACCAGTAAAAAACAATGCTATCATCAATAGAATTAGTTACAGTGCATATAGAAGATTTAAATGAAACATTAAAGTTTTATCACATAATTGGCTTATACTAATTAGATTATGCTTCAAACCATCAACATAAAGTACATATCAATAAATGTAGATGGAGTTATACGAACTTTACCAAGGCCCATAATTTGACCTTTACCGTTATCGCCAAACGTAACAACTCCACCTTTCTTTTCTTCTAGGGTGATGAATTCATCTTTGTCACCCGTCATATGTCTTGAGCAGCCACTATCAAGGTACCACTTTTTCTTTGATCTTTTGGCTACAAGACATTCCTGCAACATAATAAACTTTATGTTTAGGTACCCAAGCTTTCTTGGGTCCTTCATGGTTAGTAGCAACAAAAATTGTTCCTTTCGGAACCCATATTTTCTTTGCTTTAACATTTAACTTGTTGTTATTATTTAATGTTTTGCATTCAAATGATTTATGACCTTTTTCATTACATTTAAAACAAGTTATATTACTTTGGTTGGCTTTTACAAAAATATTCTTTAAAGATTTTTGTTTCCTAATGTGTTATAACCTAACCAGCTTTGTCAAAAACAGCTTTTTGACTATCTAAAATCATGTTTAGTTTAGTTGAACTTAAGGTGAATTTCTCAACAATGTCTTTATATTTTTAACATCTTTCTTTAATGAATCATTGTCTTTAACTTGCTGTTCTTTTCTAAAGCTAAGGTTTCTAATTGATCTTTTAAATCTTTTGTTGAGTTTTTAGTTTCAGATTTCAACAAATCTATTTCTTGATTAAATTATCTCTTTCTTTGCTAAGTTCTTCTTTTTCATTAGTTAAGTTCTTAACTTCTAAAGCTAATTCATTTTTACTTTTAGCTAAGCTAATATTGTCATTTTTCAAAACTTATACTTCTTTTTCAAAGATTTAAAATCAATCATAAGTTCATTGAAAGCCTCAAACATTTCATCAAAAGTAAATTCATCATTTGAGTTTTCAGAACTTACCTCATTGTCGTTGTCGTCGTTGTTGGCCATGAAGCAGATATTGGCAACTTCTTTTTGTTCTTCTTCTTCGACGAGGAAGATTCATCAGTCCATGTTGCCATGTATGCTTTCTTCTTTTTCTTGTAGGCCTTTTTCAGCAAAGGACAATCATATCTAAAGTGCCCTGGCTTTTTACATTCATAACATACTAAGGGCTCTTTCTCTTTTCTTTCTCCTTGTCCTTTTCTTATCTTTTTCTCCATCAATTCTTGCTCCAAATTTCTTTTATGGAAGGGCCTTTTTCTCATAAACTTTCTGAATTTTTTGGCCAAGAGAGCAGTTTCCTCATCATCTTCATCATTACTTTCACTGCTGCTCTCTTCCATTTCTGCAGTTTTGAGGGCAAGGTTTCTTTCTTTTTTTCCTCCTCAACATGCTGTTTCATTGTCAGCTCGTGAGTCATTAGGGATCCTAGAAGCTCCTCTAAAGGTAATGCATTGAGGTCCTTTGCTTCTTGGATAGCAGTGACTTTTGCTTCCCACGATCTTGGTAGTGACCTAAGAATTTTGCGCACAAGGTCAGCATTAGAATAAATTCTACCAAGACTCTTTAAACCATTCACAATATCAGTGAATCTAGTGAACATGCATGTGATGGTTTCAGTTTGTTCCATTGTAAATAATTCATATTTATGAACCAAAATGTTTATTTTTGATTCCTTAACTTGGTTTGTTCCTTCATGTGTTATTTCCAACCTATCCCAAATTTCTTTTGCGGAATTACATGTTGAGATTCGGTTGAATTCATTTGAGTCTAAGGAACAATATAAAATGTTAATGGCTTTAGCATTTAATTGAGCCATTCTTCTATCATTATCATTCCAATCCCTTTCGGGCTTAGGAACAAGAATGCCTTCAACTAAGTGTGTGGGTGTACTAGGTCCATTAGTTATTACTCCCCACAATTCATAATCAGAAGCTTGAATGAATATTCTCATTCTTGCTTTCCAATATGAATAGTTGGTTCCATTAAATAAAGGAGGTCGATTCGTAGAATGACCTTCAGCAAAACATGAACCACTTTGTGTTGCCATAAGGATCTTTAGCCCTTGATCGTGAGATCAAATTCTAAATGAGCACTTGCTCTGATACCAATTGTTGGCCCAGATGGCAACCCAAGAGGGGGGGATGAATTGGGTTCTTAAAAATTTAAGTCTTTTAATTTAGTTAATTAGTTAGCAAGATGTGCAAGTGAGAGGCTAACTTAAATCAATACACAAGCAAATAAGAGAGATAGAGAGAGAGAAAATATAGCACGGCAAACACAAGATAATTTTATAGTGGTTCGGTGCAATCAACACCTACGTCCACTCCCAAGATTCACTTGGGTCCACACTATAATCTCTTCAGATTACAGCCGAGTTGTTTTCCAAGCTCACAACTCAAACTTGTTGTTTTCCCGGGATGCACAACGAACCCAGCCGGTTTTACACGGGCTTACCAGCACAAAACCCTACACGTTGTTTTTACGGGCTCACAACTAACCCAACACGTAAGCTATCCCAAGCTTACAACGAGGTACAATAACCTCCACTGATTCAATCCACTGATTGAATCAGCAACAACCAATAATAACAGAGTTTAAATATTGAAATGCTCCCTTGAGCGAATATACAAATAAAGTCTAAAAGGGTAGAAAAGCCTGATAAGATTGCAGATGGTTGTGGCTTGGCTTTCTTCCTTCTCCTCTTTAACTCCTCTTGAAGTATTGAATCAGGCCTCAGCAAGATT
Source organism: Calamus simplicifolius (assembly GCA_900491605.1). Taxonomy (NCBI): domain Eukaryota; kingdom Viridiplantae; phylum Streptophyta; class Magnoliopsida; order Arecales; family Arecaceae; genus Calamus; species Calamus simplicifolius. The sequence continues at coordinate 793,829 of UESW01004284.1, forward strand.
CTTAACGGTTTGAGAACTTTGGAGTTGAGATGAAGCTTTTTCTCCTTTTGTTGAATGTTGAAAATCCTTCGATTTGATCTTTGAAAAGCTTGTGGATTTTCTTTTGACTCTTGTGGATTGATGAGATGGAGCAAATGGTACTTCCTCTTTGATTTCACTCCTTTTGAATCTCTCTATTTGAACTAGAAGATTTTTCAATAAGCTCTGTTTTTCCCTCTTTTTGAAAGATATTCTTTTCTCTCTTTTTGATTTTTCTCTTCTATATTTTGATTTGAAAAGAGCTCCTCTATTTATAGATTCTGCAAAATATATCCGTTAGAAACACAGAAAAATAGCCGTTATTTGAAAATCTTACCGTTGGAGCTGATGTGTCATCGTAAAAATTGCGTCCAGATTTCGTGGAGTCGGCTCGAGCTTTATGGGAGTCGGATCGCACAGTCCATTCTAGAAACGCCTAACTTTCAGGGGTCGACTCGCGATATGCGGGGAGTCGACTCGAGAAATGCTCAAAAATGAGCCTTTCTGCCATCTGAGTCGAGTCGGCTCGCACAGTCTTGAGTCGGCTCGCGAAGGTTCAGGGGTCGACTCTTGAAAACTCAAGTGTCGACTCAGGACAACATTGAAAAACAGCTATTTGGGGAGTCGACTCGGAAACCCTTGAGTCGGCTCGGGAGCGATACAAAATTCAGAAAAATGTTCTGATAGATTTTAAAACTCGTCCCAAATAAATTTAAATATAAATGTGACTTGAATAGAATTGATTTGATCATCAAGACATTTTCCATCAAGTTATTGATTATCAAATGAGTAGTATAAGAATTCTTTTTGAAATCTCAAGTATAATCTCAAGTAAAAATTCTTTTTGTTTTAATTGATTCAAGAACTCATTTAATATAAACATTGATGGTACATTGCTTTCATTTAGAATAAGCTCAAGGTATTTGATAAATAAACTCATTGTTTCCTTTAAGATACTCATGGCTTTTGGAAATCATCAAAATCAATATAGTTGGGGCAATTATGTTTCAATAATTTCTCAACAAGCTTCATTTGGTAGCACTAAAGGTAATTGAATATTTTCTCTAAATCAACAACATAGTTGGCGATGCAGATGCTCTTAGTCAGCATATCATCTACATACGCCTCCATGTTGTACCCAATCTAGTCTTTAAAGACCTATTCATCAATCTATGGTAAGTGGCTCCTACATTTTTCAATCCAAAGGGCATTATCTTGTAACAGTAGATGACCTTCTCGGTGATGAAGGAGGTATTTTCTTCATCCGTTGAATCCATCTTTATTTGGTTGTATCCAAAGAAGGCATCCATGAAGTTGAGGAGCTCATGACCAGATGTGAAGTCCACCAATTGGTCAATTCATGGTAGAGAAAAGCTATCCTTCGAACATGCTTTATTAAGATCAATGAAGTCGATGCAGATTCTTTAGCTTTCGCTCGCCTTTCGGACCATCATCACATTGGCCAACCAATCCAAATATTGTGCTTCCCGAATGTGGCCAGCAGCAAGTAGCTTACTGACATCCTCGTCAATTGTCCTCTACCGCTCGGAAACAAAACTTCTCTTCTTTTAACAAACAAGTCGATACTTCGGATCAATATTAAGTTTATGAGTAATTACGTCTGAAGGTAATCCGGGCATGTTTGACGCTGATCAGGCAAAGATGTCTGAGTTTGCCCGCAAGAAGGCAAGGAGGTGATTCTTCATCTTCAAGGAAAGAAGCTCGCCAATATGTATAGCCCTCGCAGGATCATCCCCTAGTGGATAGGTCAACAAGTGCTCGGCTGGCTCTTCTTTTCTTTTTATTCTCTGGGATTGAGCGGTACTGAGGACAGTGGATCATCATCTTTTGAGGGCTGGGAGCCATATGATAGCATAATTGTACTAGATTTTGCTCTTCATGCATCTCGTCGACCCTTCACTGGTAGGGAATCTAATGAGAAGATGTTTGATGGATATCACCGCATCTAGAAGGTTCATGCCAGGCTGGCCGAGTATGGCGTTGTAGGCCAAAGGCACTCGGGCTACCAAAACCTTATTAAGACCGTGCTTTGACACGGCAGCGATCCTGCTTTAATTGGAAAGGTGATTTCACCTTCTACTCTCACAGAGTTCCCTGTGAAACCAACTAGAGGCACTGTGTGAAACCAACTAGAGGCACAGTCACCGGTTGGAGAGAACTGAGAGATAAATTCATCCGAACAAAGGCATCATAAGTAAGAATATCGATGGAGCTTCCACTATCAACCAAAATTCTTTTTACAGGATGCTTAGCGATCATCATAGAGACGACAATGCTATCATCGTTCAGATTGTTTCCCCCCGCTAGCTCCTCTTTAGAAAAGGGGATTACATTTTCTATTCTCTTCCCTCCCTCAATCTTTTAGAGGACGAAGCTGCCCCAGGAAAGCATGCCTACCATCCTCTCTATCGGAGTATTATCGACATTGGCCTAGACAGGAGGAGGCCCCATTAGAGCTAGAACGGCCGAATGTCCTCTCTTCTGGATGAACTTCTCGAGGTAGCCCTTCTGGATGAGCTCCTCAATGGCACACTTTAAGTTGCAATAGTCTTTAGTATCGTGGTCGTAATCTCTATGAAAATGGCAATAACTAGGGGTGCAACTTGGGCCGGGTTCAACCCGAACCTGGCCCGCCGAACCTGATTTACAGCAGTGTTTAAACTCATATTTGCCCAACACGAACCTGAAATATTCGGATATAACCCGGCCCGATTTGCAATTGACCTGGGTTAGGGTTGACTGCAACCCGAACCCGAGATAACCCGAACCCGAGGATTACCCAAATGGAGGTAGCTTATTGGCATCAGATTTTGAGGACGTTGAAGGCGCCAATCGGATCGAACGAGATGGCCAACTTGAGAGCGAGAAGGGCAAGACCGTCGATCACAGGCGAGAAAAGGACAAACATAAAGGTGGATCACCCACACATTTCGTTCACTTTCCGCCTCCTCTTTTTTGTTTACGGCACCTCCTCCTCTTCTTTGTTTCAAGTAAGACTTTTTTTTTAATACAATGTTAAAGCCCCAAGTCCAGCTTATGCGTTCGGCAAGGGATTTTGTTTTTCAGTCTTTGGGATCCATAATTTGATGTTTATTTACTTTAAAAAAAGTATTTTTTTTCTCATCAACCCGAATTTCAATCCGAAACTCAATCCAAACCCGATTTTTAAAAATAGGGTTAGGGTTGAGGTTTTACAAATAGGGTTAGGGTTAGGGTTGATATTTTATAAATAGGGTTAGGGTTAGGGTTGAGAGAAATCTGAGTTTCATGAGCTCGAGTTGCACCCCTAGCAGTAACGACTTCGATCGTAAGTGACATCCTTTTTCAGTAGGGGAGGGTGCCAAAAATAAGGCTCGCTCTCGATCTTCATGAGGATGTGAGAGTTGGAAGCAAGGAGAGGTGTGAGGTTGTCCTCTCTAGGGGCGAAGCTTTGGCGCCGATTATCTAGCTAGCATGAGGGCTCGGGCTTCTTAGGGGGAGGTTCGCTTGGCTCCACATGAACGATCTCTTACTAGATCTTCCTTTAGTTTTCCTCTGAGTAAAATTAGCTTTGTCGACGCGAATATATTTTTGCGCATGACTTGAAAGCTCAGCATAGGAGCTTGGAGGCCTTTTATCCAATGAATAAGTAAAACGAGAGGGACGAAGTCCCTGCTTCAGGGCCAAAGTGGCCACAGCATCATTGAGGTGGTAAACCTCAAGAGCCACCATCTTAAAACAGGCCACAAAATCCTTCAAAGGTTCTCCTTCCTTCTGTCGAATGAAGAACAGGCTATCTGCCATCCAAAGGATCTTCCGACATGCATCAAAATGCGCTAAGAATGTTTTCTTCAATTATCAGAAAGAGTCGATGCTGTGTGAAAGTAGACAAGAATACCATGCATGTGTAGCCTTCCGAAGGATGGTAGGAAAAGCAATACATAGGAGGGCATCAGTTTCCCCCTAGACTTGCATGAGGGCTTTATAACTCTCTAGATAGTCGAGTGGATCCATGGTGCCATCATACGGATCCAGCTGAGAAAGACGAAACCTGGAAGGAACAAGCTCATCCATAATACAACGAGTGAGGGGTGGACGAGTGTCATAGTCCACCCTCGGTTGGTTGTTGAGCCTTTGGTTGAGCTCTTCCAACCGCCAGTATTGCTCCTCCAAGCGCCTCTCCATCTTGTAGTTGATGTCCTCACTCGTTGATTTCATTGATTCAAAAGATGAGTAGGGGGAGAGGTGACGCTGGTGGTGGTGTGTCCACCTGGGCTCCTTCCTATGCCATCATCTGAAGGAAGGACTGCTTGGGCGGTGAATGGGAGACCGCAACCTTTTGGAGGCTTTGCGGTAGTGGTGCTTGGGTAGAGCATGACGATGGTGATGCTCTTTCAGAGGGGGTCTTCTATATATGGATTGTTGGCTGGATGGTTCGGTTGCCACAGGCAGCGTGGGAGGCCCGGGTTGCTGTTGAATAACCATCGGGCGTTGCTCTTGCAACTCATAAACTACCCTAACAAGAGCTTGGACTTGCTGAGTAAGGGTGGCCAATTGCTCTTGTGGAGTGGCCAAGACTGGTGGCAAGAACAGAGCAAAGAGGTTGGCCTTCGATTGCTCAGCATGATAGGAATGCCCCCTAGTATAACTGGTGAAGCCTCCTAAGCATGTGTCATCACCATCATTGTTCGAGAGAGAGCAAGCTTGTAACTTAGAGTTACAGAGTTATTCATCCTTCAGTGCGCTCATCCCCTACTTGGCGCGCCAATCTGATGATACCTGATCACCTTGAGTTGACGTCCTTGAGCATCAATGGATGTGCTGTGAGTTTGCCGAGGAAGCTTCACCTCCGCACCAACATCTGCAAGAAGTCTTGGGGATTAGAGGTAGGCATTGGGCCATGCCGCCCATGGCACGGCATGGCCCAGGCCCACATGGGCCATGCCAGGCACGACCCGGTACTGCTACAGTACCGAGCTATGCTGGCATAGCCCAGTAAGCCATGTCATGCTGGGCTCGGAAATTTTTTTCGTTGGCCCGGCACTGCACGACCCATGATGGGCCTGGGCCGGCCCACCGGGCCGGCATGGCCTAGGCCCACCTTGCTTATTGATGTGGCTGATAGGGCCACATGGATAATCACAGAAAATTGACCAAGTGGCATGGGCATGTCTGCCCGACTCCTTCAAATAGGCCGAGACGGTCCCGACGTCTTCAAGTCGGCCCCCTGCGGCCTCAACCTCTCGAGTCGGCCGAGGCGGTCCCGACTTCTTTAAGTCGGCCCCATGCAGCCCCGACCTCTCTTAGTCGATCGAGGCGGTCCCGACTTCTCCAAAGCTAGCCCCGTAGCCCCGACTTCTTCAAGTCGGCCCCTGCAGCCCCGACCTCTTCGAGTCAGCCGAGGCGGTCCCAACTTCTCCAAACCTGGCCCCGTGCGGCCCTGACCTCATCAAGTTGGCCGAGACGGCCCCGACTTTTTCAAGTCGGTCCCAGCCACCAGGCTCACCAACTTTATGGCCTACATAGCCTGACACAATCAGGCCCACCTATCGTCTGCCCACGCTATCGATGGAATCAGGCCCACCTACCAACTGGCCCCGTCGATCGATGGGACATGGCCCACCAATCGCCAACTCCCCCTCTCCGATGGGACAAAGCCTACTGATCGGCCCAAACGCACGTAACTTCCACGCGCCCCGCAGACATTCTCTTCTCACGGAACTTCACATGGCTAACCCTCAGATGAATGTCAAATACCTATAAAAGGGTAAGTTAACTCAAAGCCTAGGTATGTGAAAACAAGTGCTCACTTACACTAAAATCTCCAAAAAACTCCAACTCTCGGAGCTCTTTCTACTCTCAGGAGCTCTCTCGAGCTCCCCTTCGGTTGTGACCTTGGTTGCTAACTTGAGCGTCGGAGGGTCCCTACTGGAGCTTCCTTCGGTCTTGGAACTTCTTGCAGGTTATCCGTCTTGGCGAGGACCCCGTCAGCAAGTGGACATATCTTCCCAGCGTCTAAGTTCGGTGATCGGGTGTCATCAGATTGGCGCGCCAGGTAGGGGCATGGAGAAGGAAGACGAACCCCATAGCATCCACTCGCAAACGTTCCCCCCTCTATCCATTGAGCAATGGTGGTGACACGGGCTCAGGACGCCTCCTCTAGTTACCCTAGGGGATATCCCCTACTAGCTAGGCAGCATGAAGTCAACCTTCCTACTGCTAACTCTCCAGTTGTTCGCACACCGCTAGATGCAGCTACTCTAGCTGATCAGCTGGCGGCACTTACTCAACAAGTCCAAGCCCTCACTATTATGGTCCATGGACTCTAGGAGCAACAGTCCATGGCCAGCCAACACCAGCCTGCTCCACCGCCTGCTAGCCAGCAGTCTGCAAGGGAAAGATCCCCCCAGCGAGAGGCTGGCCATCGTCGAGTCTCTGCCAGAAGACATTGTCGGGAGCCCCTCAAAAGGTCATGCTCCCCAAATCGTGACCCGATCAAATCCTCTCCAAAAGCCTGGCGCCAGGAAGAGCCAAAGTAGAGACACCATGCCCCTCAGCCTTCATCCTCTTATTCTTCGTCATCCGTCGAACCATCCAGGAGGGTGTCGTCAATCAGCCATCAGGTGAAGGAGTGCCTGGACGAGTACCACCGACGGCTAGATGAACTTGCTCAAAAAATTAACAACCAGACGAAGAATGAGTACGATACCCATCCTCCCTACACTCGCCGAATATTGGAGGAACCCGTTCCCTCTAGATTCTGCCTTCCTCAGTTGGATCCGTACGATGGTACGACAATCTCCTTAATCATCTTGAAAGTTACAAAGCTCTCATGCAGGTTCAGGGGGCTACGGATGCCCTTTGTGCAAGGCTTTTTCCGCCATCCTGCGGAAAGCCGTCCGCGCCTGGTACTCTCGTTTGTCCCCTCACAGCATTGATTCCTTCTAGAAGTTGGAAAGGGCATTTTTGGCATACTTCGACGCTTGCCGGAGGATCCCGAGGGTCGCAGATAGCCTCTTCTCTGTACGCCAAAAGAAAGGAGAGTCACTTCGGGACTTTGTAGCCCAATTTAAGACCGCCGCCCTTGAGGTCTACCACCTGGACGACGTGGTGGCAACTTTGGCATTGAAGCGGGGACTCCTCCCTTCCCGCTTCACCTTCTCCTTGGACAAGAAGCCTCCCAGCTCCTACTCCGACCTCCTTCTCTGGGCACAAAAATACATCCACGCAGATGAGGCCGACCTCACCCGCCAGGAGTCTGCGAGAGGATCCAGCCGAAAGCCTGCCCGTCCCAAGCCGAGCGGACCCTCTCGCCCCCGGAAGACTGAGCCGCCTTGCCATTCAGACAACATGCGTCGAAGTCTTGCCCCTTTGGAAAGTGAGCTCATGCCTCTCCTTGCCCCTCGTTCTCATATCCTTATGGAGATTGAGGGCAAGCCCTACCTTCAGCGCCCCCCTCCTATGAAGAAAGGCCTTCCCCATGACAAAAGTTGCTACTGTCGCTTCTACATGGACTACAACCATGACATTGATAATTGTTACAACCTAAAGCATGCCATCGAGGAGCTCATCCAGCGGGGCTATCTCGGGAAGTATGTCCAGAAGGCGCCCCTGCCGGTGCCGGCTCTTATGGGGCCTCCGCCTGCTCAAGCTGCTATCGATAATGCGCCAATGGAGTGAACAGCGGGAATGGTGTCCTGGGGGGCGATCTCTTCATCCAAGCGGCCAAGGGGGGGAAGAAATGTTAGATAATGTAATTCCCAGGGGAGGGTCAACAGTAGTAGAAAATGTAAACAATGAAGGCGTCGTTGTCTCGATGACAATTGCCAAGCATCCTGTAAAGAGGATATTAGTCGATAGTGGCAGCTCAGCTGACATCCTTACTTACGATGTATTTGTTAGGATGAGCTTGTCTGTTGATTCTCTCCAGCCCATAGCATCTCCTCTAGTTGGATTCACAAGAGACTCGGTAAGGGTGGAGGGTGAAATCTCCTTACCAGTGACGGTCGGAACGCCGCCATGCCAAAGCACGGTTGTCATGAGGTTCCTAGTCATACGAGTTCCCTTGGCATACAATGCCATTCTCGGGCGACCGGGCCTTAATCTTTTGGATGCGGTCATCTCCAACAGGCGACTGCTCGTGCAGTTCCCCACCAGTGACAAGGTCGGTGAAATGTGAAGTCCGATCCTGCCCTGCTACCATGCGACTTCAAGTCCTTAGGAGGCCGAGCCAGCTTCGGAGGCACCCGACCCCAGGGAGTCCAGTAAGGGAGGAGAGCCGGCCGAGCGGCTCTTGACTTTTCCACTGAGGAATGATTCGGCAAAGACGGTACGCATCGGCGGACTTGTTCCCCTAGAGGACCGTGATCACCTATTGATCTTCTTGCGGGCCAACTCAGATATATTCGCCTGGTTGGCATCCGACATGTCCGGCATCCCTCCAGAGGTGATCACCCACAAACTTAACATTGATCCCAAGCACCGTCCGATTCATCAAAGGAAGAGAAAATTCGCTCCAGAGCGGCAAAGTGCTATCGACGAGGAGGTCAGCAAGTTGCTCACCACCGGCCATATTCGAGAAGCACATTACCCAAGCTGGTTAGCCAATGTGGTTATGGTCCGAAAGGCAAATGAGAGCTGGAGGATCTGCATCGACTTTACCGACCTCAATAAGGCATGCCCAAAAGATAACTTTCTCCTGCCCCGGATCGATCAGTTGGTGGACTCAACCTCCGGCCATGAGCTTCTCAGCTTCATGGATGCTTTCTCTGGGTACAATCAAATAAAGCTGGACCCCGGCGATGAGAAGCACACTTCTTTCGTGACCGAGAAGGGCATTTATTGTTACAAGTAATGCCCTTTGGCCTCAGGAATGCGGGGCGACCTATCAAAGGTTAATGAACAAAGTCTTCCAAGATCAACTAGGCTAGAACATGGAAGTCTATGTGGATGACATGCTGACAAAGAGTGCATGTGCCTCTGACCATGTCTCCGATTTGGAGGAGACTTTTAACAACCTTCGCCGTTTTTAAGTCAAGTTGAACCCGAAGAAGTGCGCCTTTGGCGTCACGGTGGGTAAGTTCTTGGGTTTCATGGTGACCCAGCGAGGGATTGAGGTGAACCCAGAAAAAATTAGCGCCATCCTCGATATGAGGCCGTTGACCAGCAAGAAGGAGGTGCAGCGGCTTACCGGAAGGGTGACGGCCCTAAGTCGTTTTCTTTTCAAATCAGCTAAAAGGTGCCTGCCCTTCTTCAAAGCCCTGCAGAAGGTTAATGGGTTCAAGTGGACAGACGACTGTCAAAAGGCCTTCGAGGGATTAAAAGTATTCTTTTCCTCCCACCACTCCTGTCAAAGCCGAAGGATGGGGAGAGTCTTTTCCTTTATCTCGCCGCCTCTCTAGAAGCTGTCAGCTCTGTTTTGGTGTGTCTCGATGTTGGCGGGACCCAGAAGCCTGTCTATTATGTAAGGAAGGTGCTTCACGATGTGGAAGTCAGATACTCCAAGATAGAAAAGATCATCTTCTCCCTGATCGTCTCTGCCCGGCATCTTCGTCCATATTTTTAGGCTCATCCCATTGTGGTGCTCATGGACCAACCTCTCCGAGCCATCTTGGCTTGTCCGGACACCTCAGGCCAACTTGCCAAATGGGCCATCAAACTGGAAGAGTTCAACCTCTTTTTTCAGGTAAGGCCAGCTTTAAAGTCCCAAGTCCTTGCCGATTTCCTAGTCGAGTGCACATGGACGGAGGAATCAGCCGAGGAGACTTCCGTGAAGCAACTTGATGTCGAGCTAGGCGATGGTGGAGAATTTTGGATCCTCCACGTGGACGATGCCTGAAACTCCCAAGGAAGCGGTGCCGACCTCATCCTTACGAGCCCGAAAGGAGAAAAGGTGGAATATGCCCTTCGGCTTTTGTTCAAAGCTACGAACAACCAGGCCGAGTATGAGGCTCTGTTAGCAGGTTTGAGGCTAGCCCAGGAGTTTGGAGTAAGGCAACTCAGAGCCTTCATCGATTCACAACTCGTCTCTGAGCAAATCAATGGGGAGTGCGAGGCGCGGGACCCCACTATGGCCCAGTACTTGGGCAAGGTCCGGCTCTTAGTTTCTCCGCTAACCTACTTCAGCATCAGCTACATCCCTTGGAGTGAAAACGCCAAAGCTGACACCCTTTCCCGCTTGGCCACCTCAACCAACGGCATTATAAGGGATGTCTACATCAAGCACCTGGAGAGACCCAGCATCGAAGACAAAGAGGAAGTCCTCCCGCTCACCCAAGAGCTGATTTGGATGGATGCCTACATCCGTTACCTCATGGACGATACTCTCCCCACTGATCGCAAGTGTTGACCCTTGAATTGATTTTGATGATTACAAACATATCAAGCCTAAATAAATTATGATAATTCATGATATTGCAAGTATCTTCATGTATCTTCATGTTTACAATTGTCAAGAATTTTTCATATGATGCAATGAAGTTTATTTTATCTTGTGAAGAATATAAAAAAATTCACTTACCTATCTATTGAATTTATTGCATGGCTTTGCTAGCTAGCTTCCATTCCATGCTAGTTAGCTATTTTAGTATTCTCCTTGTGCTGGCCGAATTTGTTGGGAAATGAGTTAGCTGGGAAGCTAACTTCCCTTCCTTGCTAGCCACTTAGGAGTTAGCTACTTTCATGCTGGCCGAATGGATTGGGAAACAAGTTAGCTGGGAAGCTAACCTCCCCTCCATGCAAGCCGTTTGGAAGCTAACTCTCCTCTTGCTGGCCGTGAGATTTGTTTTATAAGTTAGCTGGGAAGCTAACTCCTTCTCCTTGCTGGCTGGTCACTTTTCCTTTGAGGTTAGCTCACAAGCTAACTTATTTGTTCATGGCTTCATGCTTGGCCGATTGATGCTTTGTAGGAGTTAGCTTGCAAGCTAACTTCCTTCCTTCATTCCAAGGTACGTTACATGAAAACTTCTCTTCTTAGCTAGCTTGTTATTAGCTATTTCATGTCCTAGTTAGCTCACAAGTTAACCATCTTTATGCATGATAGAATAAACCTTTAACTTAGTTAGCTCATAAGCTAACTTCCCTCCACTGAATTTCAAAATCAGCCGCATGGAATTTCAAACGAGTTAGCTCACAAGCTAACTATCTTTTTGTCATGGCCTCACACCTTTATGGATAGCTAACTTATGAGTTAGCTGGTTGTCAAGAATCCCTTTTCATGAAACACATCCACCGTAGCTTTTTTGAGATAGCTAGCTTACAAGCTAACCATCTTTTCATAGTTCCCTTTGGGAGTTAGCTTATAAGCTAACCTTCTCTATTGTTTCATGGCTTGGGAGTTAGCTATTTTGAACTGAATTTTCACATGAGTTAGCCGGTTAGCATTCCCCCAGTTAACTATCTTTTAGTTAGCTTTTTGTTAGCCACTTGCTAGTTAGCTATCTTTATGGGATGGCTTCTCCTTTGCTACCAAGCTAACTTACCTTTTGTCTTGCAGAATTTCAGCCGCACGTTTTGGTGAAAAGTAGCTAGCCATAGCTAGCTTTCCCTCCTTTTGCTGAAATCCCTCTCTTGCCGTGAGCTTTTGGAAGCAAGTTAGCTAGCTTGGGAAATGAGCTAACTTGCTGGCTCTCCTCTCTCCCATTCATAGCTGGACGGACTCCTTTTGGGAGTTGCTGAAATTTATTTCAGCTTTCTCTCTCTCTCTCATTTAATGCTCTTTCTCTCTCTCATTTCTATTTTGATGAATGCTGACCGTTTTCTTTTGATTATGGACAGGAATCCCTCACTAGCAATGGGTTTAATGCTTTCATCATTTGGGAAAATATTTCAAACGGTTTTATTTCTTCCCGTTTTTCTTTTCTTCTATTTACCAATGAATCTAACGGATAGTTTTTTGATTGGTTTAAATAGAGATGTTCAGAAGAAATCCTTGACGAAATTCTTACATCTTTTGACATATCAAGAACACAAAAGAGAGAAAAGAAAGAAATCAAAAGAGAGTGCTTATTGCAAGATATTTTTCGGATCCTTGAAGAGCAAGATATTGTGCTGCGAAGTTGCATCCTCCAACCCTTGCTCAAGTCGTCCAGATCCGGTGAAGCAAGTGCAAATTTCAGCTACTTCGAAAATCAACATTTGCTGCTGGTATTGCTTCAAAAAGTTGTAAAGTTTTATTTGAATATTTGCTCAAATTGGAGCTGTCTATTTTTGATAAATCTTGTATTAGGGTTAGAGATAACCCTAGTTTCTTGATTGGTTTCCTTGTACCATTAAAACAAGAGGACTAGCCGGGAAGGCTAGGGGATTGGCTTCCTTGTGCCAGTAAAACAAGAGGACTAGCCGGGAAGGCTAGGGGATTTGGCTGCCTTGTGCCGTGAAAACAAGAGGACTAGCCGGGGAAGGCTAGGGGTTGTAATCGTTGTGATACGATTAGTGAAATTCCCAAGGGTTTTTGGGGAGTGGATGTAGGAGCCGAGTTTGGCACCGAACCACTATAAACCTTGCTGTGTTTGTGTTTGATTGATCTGTGTATTTTCTATTTGTGCACTCCACTACACCGCTGCAAATTAACTTTTGATTAAGCACATATCTGCGTTAGTCAATATCATCCATTGAATTAATTTTTAAAATACCCAATTCACCCCCCTCTTGGGCTACTACGTCTGGGCAACAAGTGGTATCAGAGCAGCGTGCTCTTGATTCCTATAGCTTTGATAAGCTTGGAGCTAAAGATCAGTAGTAATCCAAATGGGATCTATGTTGACCGAAGGACAGTCAACTAATAGACCACCTTTGTTCAATGGAACAAATTACACTTATTGGAAAGCACGAATGAAAATATTCATTCAAGCACTTGATTATGATTTATGGGGAATCATAATTAATGGACCTCACACACCCACTGTTAAGATTGATAATATTGATATTGCAAAGCCTGAATCTGAATGGGATGAGCAAGATAAGAAATTAGCTCAATTAAATGCAAAAGCAATGAATGTTCTTTATTGTTCTCTTGATGCAAATGAGTTTAATCGTATATCTACATGCATGTCTGCTAAAGAGATTTGGAATAGACTTGAAGTTACCCATGAGGGTACTAACCAAGTCAAGGAATCCAAAATTAATATGCTTGTTCATAAGTATGAACTATTTAAAATGGATTCATCTGAAATATCACTGATATGTTCACTAGATTTACCGACATTATTAATGGTTTAAAAAGTTTGGGTAAGTCTTATGCTAACAGTGATCTTGTGAGAAAAATTTTGAGATCTTTGCCTAGATCATGGGAAGCAAAAGTCACAGCTATACAAGAAGCTAAAGACCTCAACAATCTATCACTTGAAGAATTGGTCGGATCTTTGATGACTCATGAACTACAACAACGTCAACACATTGATGAAGACGATTCAAAGAAGAGAAGGACCATGGCATTGAAAGGTAATGTTCAAAATGAGGAAAGTGAAGATGAAACTAGTGAGAGTGAAAAAGATGATGATATGGCTCTCATCTCTAGAAAGTTCAAGAAATTTATGAGAAGAAAAAGATTTGGAAAAAGAAAAATATTTACTAAAGGTGATCATAGCAAGGATAAAGAAAGAGTGAACCTCTTATATGCTATGAATGTAAGAAGCCTGGACATATCAAACCAGAATGTCCACTGTTGAAGAAAGGTTTTAAGAAAGTAAAGAAGAAGGCTATGTTGGCTACATGGAGTGACAGTGAAGCAACAAGTTCGGAAGAAGAAGAAAAGACTGAAGTTGCAAATGTATGCTTCATGGCTGATGAAAATGAGGTAAGTCCTAGCTTTCTAGATGACTTTACTTTTGATGAATTGCATGGTGCTTTTTATGAACTTGTAGATGATTTTGCTAAATTAAGTTCAAAGAATAAAGACTTGAGAAATGAAATTAAGGAACTTACTCTTGAAAAAGAAAGAATTTCAAATAACAATGATTCTTTACTAAAGGAAAACCAAGATTTGAAAGATGAAGTAAATAAATTAAAACCTATTATTGATAAATTTACTTTGAGTTCAGAAAAGTTAGAAATGATATTAAATAGTCAAAGGGCTGTTTACAATAGAGCTGGTCTTGGATACAATCCTATTGAAAGACAAAAATTTTTGAAAAATATTTATGTGCATGCTGATGATTCAACTAGAATTACTTGCTTTAAATGTGGTAAATTTGGACACAAAGCATATACTTGTCACACACACAAAGTTAAACAAATATGGGTTCCAAAAGGAACTATTTTAACTAACCCGAAAGGACCCAAGAAAGCTTGGGTACCTAAGAGCAAAACTTAAAATTGTGTATGCAGGTGTGTCTTGCAACCCGAGCAACTAAAAGACAATGGTACTTGGATAGCGGGTGTTCAAGACACATGACGGGTGATGAGTCTCAATTCATCACTTTAGAGGCAAAAGATGGAGGTGTTGTTACTTTTGGTGATAATGGCCAAGGAAAAATTATTGGCATTGGAAAAATAGGTATCACACCTCATACTTTTATTGACAATGTCTTACTTGTGAAAGGTTTAAAGCATAATTTACTAAGTATCAGTCAATTATGTGATAAAGGATTTAAAGTTACATTTGAATCATCTTTATGCATTGTTAAAAATCCTACTAATGATAATCTGAAATTTGTTGGTCATAGGCATGGTAATATCTACATTGTTGATTTAAATGATTTGAATGATAGAAATGTTGATTGCCTAGTTGCTATGAATAATAAAACTGATAATAGTTGGTTATGGCATCGTAGGCTAGCTCATGCAAGCATGGATCTATTATCTAAACTAATCAAAAAGGATTTAGTAAATGGTTTGCCAAAACTCTCTTTTGAAAAAGATAAAATCTGTGATGCTTGTCAATTTGGAAAACAAACTCGAGTATCTTTTAAATCGAAAAATGTGATTTCAACCACTAGACCTTTAGAACTCTTGCACATGGATTTATTCGGTCCTACAAGAACAACTAGTCTAGGAGGAAAAAGATATGGTTTTGTCATAATTGATGATTTCTCTCGTTTTACATGGGTTTTATTCTTAGCCAGTAAAGATGAAGCATTTCCATCATTTCAAAAATTATTTAAAAGAATTACAAATGAAAAGAATTCTTCTGTTTTATCGATACGAAGTGATCATGGAAAAGAATTTGAAAATCAATATTTTGAAAATTTTTGTAATGAAAATGGAATTGAACATAATTTTTCTGCACCCAGAACACCTCAACAAAATGGAGTAGTAGAAAGAAAAACAGAACTTTAGAAGAAATGGCTCGTACCATGTTGTGTGAAAGCAATCTCCCAAAATATTTTTGGGCTGAAGCAATTAACACTGCATGTTATGTTTTAAATCGTGCATTAATTAGACCTGTTTTGAAAAAGACTCCTTATGAACTTTGGAAAGGAAGAAAACCTAATATCGGTTATTTTCATGTCTTTGGATGTCGCTGCTTTGTTTTGAATAACGGAAAAACAAATCTTGATAAATTTGATGATCTGACGAAATTTTTCTTGGTTATTCATTGCATAGTAGAGCTTTTAGAGTTTTTAACAAAAAGACATTGGTAGTTGAAGAATCTATTCATGTGATATTTGATGAAACTAATGATCTTCCCTTAAGGAAGAGAAAAGGTATAGTTGATGCAGATGAAATTGAAGATCAACTTTTGAAGGAGATATCAGATACAAGAGGTAAATAATCCTAATCCACCTGAAGCCTCACAAGGTAATGATGACTTAGAAAGAGGATGGAGGTATGTTCACAGTCACCCTAAAGATCAAATTATTGGTGAAATATCTCATGGAATTAGGACAAGATCGACATTTAGAGATACATATAATAACTTAGCATTTGTTTCTAAAATTGAACCTAAATGTTATGATGAAGCTAAGAATGATATTGATTGGTTAAATGCAATGCATGAAGAACTTAATCAATTTGAAAGAAATAATGTTTGGACACTTATTGAAAGACCTAATGATTATCAAATTATTGGAACAAAATGGGTTTTCAGAAATAAGTTAGATGAACATGGTAACATAATAAGAAATAAAGCAAGACTAGTAGCTAAGGGTTATAATCAAGAAGAAGGAATTGATTTTGATGAAACATATGCCCCTGTTGCTAGATTAGAAGCTATCAGATTACTTCTTGCTGTTGCTTGTTTTATGAATTTTAAATTATATCAAATGGATGTTAAAAGCGCTTTCTTAAATGGATATATTGCTGAACAAGTATTTGTGGAACCCACCCGGTTTTGAAAATCACTTGTTTCCAAACCACGTATTTAAATTAAACAAAGCTTTGTATGGTTTGAAGCAAGCTCCCCGGGCTTGGTATGAAAGATTAAGCAAGTTCTTGATTAGTAATAAATTCATTCGAGGAAATGTCGATACAACCTTATTTATTAAAAGACAAAATGATGATATTTTAATTATTCAAATCTATGTAGATGATATCATATTTGGTGCCACTAATGACTCGTTATGCAAAGATTTTGCTGAGCTTATGCAGGGAGAATTCGAGATGAGTATGATGGGAGAACTGAATTATTTTCTCGGACTCCAAATCAAGCAAAGCAATGACGGGATCTTCATAAGCCAATCCAAGTACATCAAGGAGATGATCAAAAGTTTGGCATGGAGACATCTAAAAGTATCGGTACCCCTATGAGCTCATCTTGTAGAATTGATGCTTGTAATTCTGAAAAATCTGTAGATCTAAAACTTTATAGAGGAATGATAGGATCTTTGTTATACTTAACTGCCAGTAGACCTGATATCTTGTTTAGTGTTTGCATGTGTGCCA
>UESW01004284.1:813000-835529 GCA_900491605.1 Calamus simplicifolius
GCCGTCGGGGGAGTCTCTTCCGTCTCCAGCTCGGAGGAGCCGGAGGTCCGCCCTCATTTCCTACCTGCCCCGCCTCGACAGGTTCCATGGTGGCGGACGTCCTGGCCTCGGGATCCAGCTCCACTACTGTTGGCTCATCGGTGGCCGGGGCCTCTCCCGGCATCAACAGGTGGGGCCGGCTGGTCCCCCTCCTCTGCTCCCACCTCGGCCAGATCAGGAGCCGCTCCACCCATCGACGCCTCTTCCGGTGTCCTCCTACTCGGCTCCTCCGCGGGAGCCGCCGCTGCTGTTGAAGGCACATTTGCAGGAATCTCTAAGGCCTGGGTCGGCTCGACTTGGGCCTTGCTTCATGCCTCTTCGCCGGCCTCACCTCCTTACCAGCCTCCTGCCTTCTTTTTTCATAAGGTCGCCTTCAGCTTCTCGGCGGACACTTTCATCGCTACACAGAATAACAGTCAGTAAAAGAAAGCACCAAGCTGGGGACGAGAAGGATGGGTTCCGTGCTCACCAACCGTTGGAGCCAGCTCGGCCTCATAGAGATTCTCCTCGGCTAGTAACTCTTTGTAGGAGGGGATCTCGGAGGACGTCAAGCGGTCGAAGAGCTCTTGAGCCTCTCGTCCACGGCAGAATTTTTGTTGGGGCCGATGTCGGGTTCTCTCCAATCTGCCCTCACTCCTTCCACATAGGCATACAAAAAGCGGGACTTCCATCCCTTGACCTTGGAGGGGAGACGAAGGGACAGGGCCCGGCCTAGCCTGGAAGTGAAAACCCACCATGCTGTTAGGGAACGAAATACCCCCAAGATCACGGCTATAGCGTATATAAGTAATACAAAAAAAAACTTTTACCATTCTAATATATGAGTACAAGATCATACCTTCAGATTTGAACTTTCGATCACTTTGATTCGATTGCTCGACCTCAACCTTTAGCCTTCCGCCGTATTCCGAAAATACCTTCTTTCTCTCACAAGATGGTGGGATCTCTTGGTCGTCCTAGGGTTTCTTATTTTTCTTTTTTCATAAAACGTTTACCCTAGCAACCAACTGAGAGGGTATTTATAGGGCTACAACAGGGACCAATAGGCAAATATGAAAAGGACTTCCCAGTAATTAAATCTCCAATCCTACCCGGTTAGGATTCAATTACGTAAATTATAATTCATTCCATTAAAGAATTATAATTGTACTCCTAATCATATTCAAATTTATTTTTGAGCCTTTAATATTAAATACTTATTATCTCCCCACATTAAGATTACAGATATCCATCAATTAAATTTAATTACTAATAATATAATTTAATTGGCTTTTATTATCCTTGAGACCTATCCACTTAACTTATTTGATGTATGGGATTCAAAATCCACTTGCAAGTTTTGATACAATCAAAACTTATAAGCTTCCTCAAGGGGATATCATCAATCCAATTTAACCAAGACGTGGTTTCCTTCAACTATTAATATTCACATATATAATGTTATTGCCCAACCCACTGAGTTATTGACTCATATAGAATCTCACTCTATGTGTAATCAAAGCAATAATCACTACATACACGTGTCTAGAAATAGAATTCGGATTAAGAGCATAAGTAATCATAATATTCATGAGGTTTAAATTATTTTATAAAGTCAGTATAAAATAATTAACTCAACTGGGTCCTGTTCAATATACACAAAGTGTACTAGCACAAATAGTTAGAATAAACCATTCCCCGTAGTCAAGACAAACCTACTAAAAATTTGTGCTACAGTTCTACTGATGGTGTGTCCAATTCCATCTAAAACTGTGAACAATAAACTTTATTCCAAAAGAACCGATGATCTAGTCTTCTGTGTGTAAGCCGTACTCTACACACTAGATCAAATACTCTTTGTAAATACTAGACACATGCACATATATAGTAAATGGCATACATTGCTCAAAATGAATTCTCATTAAAATATAAAGACATAACATAAAGTATATCTTTTAGTCTATATCTCTATCACATGCATCCTCATTGTGGTGGCGGAGCTTGTAGAGGGCTTAGAATAAAGAAAGCCTATCCTCTGAGCCCTGGAAAAAGCTAAGGACGACGAACGCGCAAATGATCCGAATTGAGTTCGGAGTCAACTGCGCAGGGACTAACCTATATCTATCTAGCAGATTTAAAAAGAAAGGATGGAAGGGAAGGCGTAGTCCACACCTGAAGAACTCCTTGTATAGAGCAACCCGATTGGGTAGGTCAGAGGTTACTCTGTCCTCGAGTCCTGGCATGAACAACCGGATGAAGCTAGGGACCCTGTACCTACTCCTAAGGCCTTCTATCTCCTCGAGGTCATGGTGGAAGCCACCCCCCCGGCCCTGCCAAATTGGAGCTGGCTACCGGAGGAGGGGTCGGATGAGCAGAGGGTGAAGGATCTGCCCTAACGGAGACTCTCGAGGGGATGGCTGAGCACTGACCGCGAGCGGTCGCGGATGGTGATTCCTCTGACCGGCCGGGGCATGCGGCAGACCAGAGGGACATTATCCTCATCATCGGAAGAGAGAGGGGAGCTCACCATAGGTCTCTTACCTTCCCTAATGGCATAGCGATCCATGGGTTTTAAGGAGGGAAACAAAAAGGGGGAACTGACCTGGTGTTAAGGAGGAAGACGAAGACTGAAGGTTTCAGGCTTCAAGGACTCAGAGCTTAGAGGAGGAAGAACAGCGAAGAAGACAGATAGCATAAAGGCTTCCATCGAGCACGAGGGACAGTTTTATACCATGATTTTGAATCGCCTCGCCCGATGCCTCACCATGTGGACTACTGCCATTGCACAAAATGCCCAGCTATCAACGATCCCGCTAGCTCTCAATGTGCAACGCCTCGATTCTGCCCAGAAAGCGGGATTTCCGGCCAATGATAGGACATGGAAGCGACAAAGTAATGATGGCACCCATCTTTTTCCCATCCCTCGAGAAGCACTCTCTCGGTGCACTCGGTGCTGGCATCATCCCTCACTTTTTCACTTGATTATGGAAGATTGTCGAAGCGACATCGCCTCGGGAGAATGCGCCGCACTTCCAGCAATTAAAGGCGCGCAAGAGCTAGCAATTATTTCTATTTTTGCGCTCCTTTCGCCTAAGGGTCAGCAGACGCGTGGCCCCTCGCACTCAGGAGCGGGGAGGCATCTGATATGGCCGGTGGTACCACGTGGTCAATAACGGCAAAGTTGGCAGATGGCGTGAGCAAAAGCTAGTGGACGCGGCTCTTCCAAGTCAGCCCTAGCGGCCTCGACTCTTCCAAGTCAGCCCCACTCTTCCAAGTCGGCCCCCAGCAGCCCCGACTCTTCCAATCGGCCCCCAGCGGCTTCTGGCAGGTCCACCTACCACCCAGCCTACGCCACCTGACACAACCAGGCCCACCTACCATCTACCCACGTAGCTTGACACAATCAGGTCCACCTATCGTCTGACCATGCCGTTGATGGGACCAGGCCCATCAACTGCTAAGCCCATGCGCTCGATGGGACAGGGCCCACCAACCAGTTTTCTTTCACATAATAGCCATTATTCCCACAAACATTCATTTTCATGGAATTCCACGTGGCTGACTCCCATGCGGATACTCAAGGCCTATAAAATGGTAAGAGAACTCAATATCAAGGTACATGAGCACAAGTATTCACACGCTCATACCCACATTCACTTAGACATTTTCACTCTCTTTCTTTCCTAGGGAGCTTCTTTCCTGTGATCTCGATCGCTGATTTGACCATCGGAGGGTCCTTACCGAAGCTCCTTCCGGTAGTGGAACTTCTTGCAGGCCGCTCATTCTGAAGAGGGCTACATCAGCAGACGGAACTTCTCTCTCCGACGTCTAGTTCTAGTGATTCAGCGTCAACAACCATTGCCAAATAATTTATTGTATTAATTTGTATGGATCTCTCTAAACGAATAATTGGCATTATTTTGCACAAACAATTGATCGGGACCTATCTGGCCTGTGACGGTTTGGTCCTCGCACAAGATAGGACCCGGTATTATGGCAGATTTTTTCGCTGTAGCTGAGCTGCATGAAAGAAAAAAATGGAGGCCTGATCGCAACAAGGCGCGTCAAGACCAATTGACCGAGCAACATCCTTTCAAAATTAAAGAAATAATATCTCCGCAAGGGTGTTGACCACTCCATTGACATCTCCTGCAACAATGAAGCGGTGGGGGACCATCTTACCCATTGAAAAGACATCTCTCTCTCACAGCCTCAATTGGACCCGAGCAAGGTCATGAAGAAGGCTAATCCTCTTTCGGAAGATCATGGATTTTTTGTAATATATCCATCCCAATATAAACAAAACAAAACTTAAAGTTTCATAAAAATTTTAGAATAAATTTATGTTCATGATATTCCACATCAAATTACTTGAATCATCCAAATTAGAGGTCATATAAAAAATTATAAATAATTTAATAAATATATCTTAATCTTAATGATCTTATAAAAATTATGAAAAAATCAGCTCATAATTTAAGGAAAACTTTTTTACATTTTTATTTGATTTTTTTATTTTTCTCCCATAAAAAAATTATTATGTGAGTTAGAATCGAGTAAGAGCTAGAAATTTATTTTTATATATTTTTATATTATTTCTATAGTTTCTTTAAAAATTGATATTTAATGAAAATAATAAATTAATTAACTTTCAAATTTGAGGTGTAGAAAACCTATAGGCTTTAGGAACTCTCCATCAATAGAATTTAATTGAAATCTTTTGATATCAAAAAAAGTAATCTAAAGATGATGCTTCACTTCTATGAAAATTTGAAGTTTAATAACCTTCAATCTTAGAAGGAACAAAATTAAAAGATTAGTCATTTGCCTGTAATTATGAGCAATTTCATCAAAAAGATTATATGTACCTCTATTTTTAATTTTTTTATTATTATATGCACATGTTTATTAAAAATTCATGTTTAGCATTATTTATTTAACAATAATAAATGAAGGATATAAATATAAATGAAAGGATAGGTCCTGCACATGCAAAAAAAATACAAAAATATCATTACCAAATATTTTTTAACTAATTTGTATGGTTTCTCTAAACGAATGATTGGCATTGTTTTGCATTGAAAACCTGATCGGGACCTATATGGCCTGGGACGATTAGGTCCCCGCACATGTAAGACCCGGTATTCTGATAGACTTTTGTCGTTGTAGCTAAGCAATGTGAAAGAATAAAATGGAGGCTGATCATAACAGGGTGCATCAAGACTAAGAAAATTCTTTCTGCACTGCGCGGGATGCAGAAAGAGGTGCAATGTGCATGCATGTGACCACATGCATAATGCGAACAAAACAGAAATATTTTTAGCACATGTGCTAGTGAATCAATCATCGCGCACAATACGCGCTTTGTGCATCGTGCACGATGTACAAAGACATCCTACCACAATAAAGTGGTGGAGGACTATCTTACCTGGTAGAAAAGTCAGCCATAAGTTTTTTTTTTTTTCTCTCTCTCTCTCTCTCTCCCTCAATTTCTTTTGACTGATGCAGGAAGATTCATACACCATTGGACCGAAGCAAGGTCATGAAGAAGGCTAATACTCTTTCGGAAAGTGCGTGGATTTTTGTAATATATCCATCTCAATATACATAAAACAAAAATAAAGTTTCATAAAAAATTTAGGATAAATTCACATTCATGATATTTCACATCAAGTTAAATTTTCATCACATCTTAAATCATCCAAATTGGATATCATATAAAGAAATTATAAGTAATTTAATTAACATATCTTAATCTTAATGATCTTATAGAAAATTATAAAAAAATCAGTCCATAATTTAAGGATAACTCTGGGGTTGATTAAAATCATCTCAAATAACATTGTTTGACCAATTTAGTGTCAACTAGTTATATTGATAGATCAATTTAAGTCTTGGGTTCAATTGGTGGATCCAATTGCTAACAATTATATTATATTCAATCTTTGGACTCTTCTAGAAGGTTTGATCGCTAATGATCGGATCAAATGCAAAATCCTAGCTCAATCACTTGATTCAATTCACAGCCTTTCATCCTACATCGAGTTCAATTAATTAAGGTATCTAGCCTGATCTCCCAAACTAGATCCAATTATAATTATCGCCAATTAAGTTAAATTTAATTTAAATGGGTTCAAACCATATTTAGATGAGTTCTCAAGTACCTATGTTAAGTTTGTTATATGGTTAAAAAGAAAGAAGAGAATGGTTAAACACAAAATTAAGATGATTGAGTTTGTTAAGATGATGGTCTAGAATAAGAGATATCATGGGTTTGAAACCTGATGACGCTCAATCACTCTCCTGGACATCGGAAACGAGGCTCTTCTTCACCAGGTTACCTGCAGAAAAGTCCCAGGACCGAGGAGGTCTCCGGTGGGACCCTCCGACGCTCAAGTTAGCAACTAAGGTCACAGCAGAGAAGGAGCTCGAGAGAGCTCTTGGAAAAGGGAGAGATCTCAGAAGGACCGAATTTTCCTCTAAGTATTAGGGTATCAAGTGTGTAAACTTGCGTTACCTGGTTCTCGAAGTGATTTACCCTTTTATAGGGGTTGACGCTGGCACGATCACGTGGGTTTTCGTGAAGTCAGAATGTCTGCTAAGCCCTTGTGTGATTGGGCTGGTTGGTGGGCTACGTTCCATCAGTTGTTGGGTAGGTGGGTCCTGTCCATCACCAGTGTTGCCAGTGGGTTGCTGATCTGGCGCTGTCAGGCGGCGCGCGTCAGAAGGTGGTGCCCTGAACTGATAGGGCCATGCTGGGGATCTGGCAGGAACTGAGAAATCTGACTTATCAGGGCCGAGCCGGTTGACCCGAGATGGCTGGGGCCAATCCCGCTGGCAAGGCAGTGCGGGGCGGGGCCGAATCGATGGACTTAGAGGCATCGGGGCCGAGTCGGGCCGGCCAGGGGTGGCCTTGGCCGACTCGGCCGACTGGAGACGCCGGGGCCGAGTCGGGCTGGCCGGGATGGCCTTGGCCGACTCGGCGAATTGGAGACGCCGGGGCCGAGTCGGGCTGGCGGGGATGGCCTTGGCTGACTCGCGGAACTGGAGACGCCGGGGCCGAGTCGGGCTGGCCGGGGATGGCCTTGCCGACTCGGAACTGGAGACGCCGGGGCCGAGTCGGGCCGGCCGGGATGGCCTTGGCCGACTCGGCGGAACTGGAGACGCCGGGGCCGAGGGCCGGCGGGGATGGCCTTGGCCGACTCGATGGAACTGAGACGCAGGGCCGAGTCGGCTGGCCGGGGATGGCCTTGGCGACTCGGCGGAACTGGAAACGCCGGGGCCGAGTCGGGCCGGCTGGGGATGGCCTTGGCCGACTCGGCGGAACTGGAGATGCCGGGGCCGAGTCGGGCTGGCCGGGGATGGCCTTGGCCGAATCGGTGGAACTGGAGATGCCGGGGCCGAGTCGGGCCGATCGGGGATGGCCTTGGCCGACTCGGCAGAACTGGAGACGCGGGACCGAGTCGGGCCGCCGGGATGGCCTTGGCCAACTCGGCGAACTGGAGACGCCGGGGCCGAGTCGGGCTGGCCGGGATGGCCTTGGCTGACTCGCTTGGAGAGTAGGGGGCCGGCTAGGAAGATGCCGGGCCGCCTGGGAAGATGCGGGGCCGGCTGAGAGGTGCCGGGGCCGGCTAGCTTGGGGACGTAGTGGGCCGGCTAGGAAGATGCCGGGGCCGATTGGGAGGTGCCGGCCGCCTAGCTTGGAGGTGCCGGCCTTGGGGCCGTCGGTCTTGGAGGCGTCGGCCTTTGGGGCCGTCGGTCTTGGAGGCGTCGGTCATGGAGCCGTCGGCCTTGGAGGCGTCGGCCTTTGGGCCATCGGCCTTGGAGGTGTCGGCCTTTGGGGCCGTCGGCCTTGGAGCCGTCGGTCTTGGAGCCGTCGGCCTTTGGGGCCGTCGGCCTTGGAGGTGTCGGCCTTTGGGGCCGTCGGCCTTGGAGGGTCGGCCTTTGAGGCCGTCGGCCTTGGAGCTGTCGGCCTTGGAGGTGTCGGTCCTTTGGGGCCATCGGTCTTGGAGGTGTCGGCCTTTAGGGCCATCGGCTTTGGAGCCGTCGGTCATGGAGCCATCGGCCTGGAGGTGTCGGCCTTTGGGGCCGTCGGCCTTGGAGCTGTCGGTCATGGAGCCGTCGGCCTTGGAGGTGTCGGCCTTTGGGGCCGTCGGCCTTGGAGCTGTCGGCCTTGGGGCCGTCGGTCATGGAGCCATCCAAAAATTTTTATTTTTGGGTCAACTGGCCCCATCAAAACCCACTCTTCCTTAAAAGACATTTAATATTTTTATAAGACATATGGAGGGTCATACAAACTGATGTATGCCGTGATTCCATGACCACAAATAGATGTATCCACAATGTATGCTATGATTCCATGACCAGGAATCATCAAGGAGAAAATCACCTAGATTTTATTTTTCCTCTTTTCCTCATGCCTTGGATCATGCTCTCCAGAACAAACGCAACTTCAACATCACACTCTCGTCGCAGCCTCCATCTTTAAATTTAACCCCTCCCCTCTCCTATGCAAAAGGGTGGAGATCCGATAAAAAAAACCTCTCCAATTTCCAATCCCTCCTTAAATATAAAAAATAATGAAAAAAATTGCAAGGCTTCCCTAAACCTTGTGATTCCAAAAAAAAAAAAAAAAACCCTCATAGAAACCTTCCTGCTATTAGTATTTTTTTCACAAAAAGCCTTATCTTCTTCACCAAAAAGACTCATCCTATCTCTCCATCAGTAAATCTGCTACCCTCTCTAACGTTTAAATCAAATAGAACCTCGCTAAAGTCCTTTCTTATATCCTTTAAAGTCCATTTGGAGCTTCCATAGAAGTTGCTCAAGCTCAAAATCGAAGTAATTTCTGATCAAGCCTGATGGAGCTAAATCAAGCTCAAATCAAGTGGTGATTGAGTCAATCAAACCATATCAAGCCAAATCGGTCCAAATCGGGTTCAAATCAAGCTTGAGTGGAGCCCAAAATAAGCCAAATTGAGCTGATCGAGCTAGATCAAAAGGTGATCAAGCCCAAATCAAGCCTCATCGAGCCAAATTAAGCGATGATTGAGTAGATCGAGCCAAATCAAGCGTTGATCAAGTAGATCGAGCCAAATCAAACGGCAATGAACTAAATCAAACAGTGCCCGAACTAGATCATATAGCGATCAAGCTGGATTGAGTTCAAATCAAGCTCGATTGAGTCAAATCGAGCCAAATCAAGCAGTGATCAAGCTAGATTAAGTTCAAATAAAGCCTAATCAAGTCAAATTGAGCCAGATCGAGCCAAATCTAACCCAAGACAAGACAAAGGAGAGCCTTGCTCCTATAATGGGTCAAATTTGATTGAGATCAAATAAGAGTCAAATTCAAAAAGGAGCATTATTCCTAGATTGGGCTTGTCACCCCTTCTAGCCGAATAACGCAGGTGGCCTGTGCAAATCGAGTAAAGTTCTACTAGCTTTATGTTAAGCACCATAAGATAAGTAAACTCCATTCAATTGGCATATCACCAAAGCAAACACTGATCCTATTAAAAACTTTTTTAACCTGCTCAATCATATATATATTCACCATCACAATATAACTAAAGCTTGATCAGCTTGACCTATTGGACAAAAAAAAAAAAAGTGCTAAACTCAACCGAATAACTCTGCATTTTACTCACTAGATTGACTCAAGTGATATTCAGTCCAAAGGGTAGCTAGAGATGGAAATGGGACCTTGCTGAAAATAGCAAAATTTCAACCATAGAGCGACTCCAAGGAATTGAAGAGTGTTGGAATACTTTCTAAATTTCCCTCTATCTATCTATTTAATCCCTTTTCCCTAACTAAACACAGCCATCACCTTCCTATTTCAAGTAACTAGTGTTTCCTTTATTCCTTTGTTTCACACTATCATTGGTAGTTGATATCCTTAAGTCAACCACCTCAAGTGTCTTACCTCTAGATCCTTGTTGGACATATGACATAATTGCACATCCAATAAGGGATGGCCCTATAGAACAAATAAAGCCTATTTTTATAAATTTTCATAATAAGCCATAATATCATCTTTAATTATAACTAAATAACTTTGTTAAAATAATAATAATTTTTTTTTTCAATTATGAGTTTCTTTATTTAGTTGGTATCAAAATTGCTTCTAGTTACTTGAATCCAAATTATAGCTTGATAATAAGCATAATGTGGCTCTGAAAAGATAAGTAGAATGTTGTATAAGGATGATAGTTGGATAAGAATTCCTCCATGCATACACACATGCATCAATAATTATAAATATTTACAAATAAATAATCATGATAGGTAAAAATGGTATAACCATGATAGCTGGTAAATCAAAATATAATATTTACAAATCTTTAACAATACAATCATAAAAATGTAATCCTCAAGATATACACGCATTCCAATATACTTAATACATATATTTCATATCTGTACTTAATAGAACTTGTCATGCCACATTAATCACCATCCCATAATACTATTTTCAAGTACAATTCATTTTGGTTATTTTTAAAATTATGATCCAGTTTGACTTGATCAAATATGTTTAATTAAAACCAAGTAATCTCTTTGGCTTTAGACTAGCTATGATGATATTCTTTAATTGCCCCTAACGAGGCAATTAATAAGTTTGCATTTTTCTGTCTCTAATAGAAGGATTTTAATTTTTATTAATTTTTATTTTAACCACACTCTATTTTCACATGCCATGCATAATTAGATAAGGAGACCAAATGATGCTTTCCATATTAAAGTATGATCTATTTCTAATATCTAAAGTGGCTTCCATAAGGGTGAGCATTAGGCATGAATAAAGGCATCAGAATTAAGGATCTAGAAGGTTCTAGAAATACCCATGCGGCCAGCCAAGGTAGACAACACGGTGGTTGATTCTTACTTCCCATAATCTGAAAATTAAGGTTTATTCTTCGGGCACCTCTCCAATGCAATACTCTTCTTCATCGAAGAATTCAAATGCCTTGATCCGAATGTTCTGAGACCCACCTGCAGAAATTGATCTAATATGCTAACTCAATTTGCAAATATACCTAGCACACCCTTTTAATTTAAAATTAATATTTGGCATGATAAAATCAAAAAATTAACCTCCTCAACAATTTAATAAATTAATCAATAATTTGTAATTTTTTTTCAATTCCAAAATTTAGCTCTACAACCCTAACTTCAATTCTAGCTATTCTATATTCTGACTCATTTATTCAATTAAATAAAATAGGAGACCAAAATTTTATCTGAATGAGCCAGTGAAGACCCCACACTTTGGGCCTATGCTATTATCCACCTATACAAATTTATGGAAGCCTAATTAGGAAATGTGCTCAAGAAGAGAGAGTTTTAGTGATAGGAGTTTTTGGACTATAGAACCTCTAATAGAGTGGCCTAAAGGATCTCTACTAGAGCTTTTTTTTGCAAGCAGCCGGAGAAGCAAATGTTTTGATCTATGAAAAACTCTTTGTGCATTGCATACGGTGATTGATCCATGCGCATGTGTGTTGAGAATATTTTCATCCTTTTCGCGACTTGCATGTGGCCATACGCACGTGTGGTGATCCTCATCCTGCACCATAGGCGGTGCACAAAGAATTTTCTCCTAATCTACCATCCTTGAATGGAGGTGGACTATGGCTAAGGTTGGATGTGAGCTTGGGCTAGGCTCGGGTTAGGATTCTTTTAACTTTGCATCAGGCCGAAGCTCAAAATCAAGGCTCATATTAATTTCAATAAGGCTCATATTAATTTCAATAAGGCTTGAGTTGATGATTAGCCCAGTCTAAGCCTATTCAAAACCTGAGCTTGATCCAAGCATGATTATAGAGCCTAAATTAGGTCCAATGCATAGCACAAATCAAGCCCAGCTTGGTTGCCCAGTAACTTAATATGGCTTTGAGTCCAAAGTCTAAGTTCCTTTTCTACTCTTTGAAATAATCTTAATGCTGCTGAAATTCATTCTCCGGCTTGGGAGCGGTGCACGTCAGAATTCGGATAGTGCTCTCCTATCCGGATGGACCTGCAGGGCAGTCTTTGCGCAGGAAGCACAGAGGATGGTCCCTGTGAAAGACCCTCCAATGCCCAAGTCAGTAAGATTCCTAGCAATCAAATGAGAGGAGAAGGCTCCAGCAGAAAGACGCTGCAATGGCTCCTGCTCAGCTGTAGAGGCTTAGAATTGCCTTCGAGATCGTACTTAGAGGGTCATGGGACTTGACATTTATACGTTGCTAAGGAGGTGAACCGTTACCTGATTTTTCGAACACGTTTTAGGGAGTTGACATCCGATAAGGCC
The DNA here is from genome assembly GCA_900491605.1 of Calamus simplicifolius. Lineage (NCBI taxonomy): Eukaryota > Viridiplantae > Streptophyta > Magnoliopsida > Arecales > Arecaceae > Calamus > Calamus simplicifolius. Next base: position 825,313 of record UESW01004284.1, read on the forward strand.
AAAATTTCATCGGTTACGGGATCGGCAGTCAGTTACCTAAATTTTGGGCACATTTTGGGAGGTTAGGGAGCTGATACAATTGAAATCTCATTAGTTATGGGATCGGTAACTGATTAGCCTTATCAAGAGTTTGAAACTCCGTTAATCGTGGTCGGAGGGTTGTATTTGATTTTTATTTTTATTTAAGGAAGTTTGCTATAAGATTTCTATGATCAAAACGGTCCGTCCTCCGAAATATTCGGTATGGTATGAGGTGGCAATAACACTTAGGCCGAGAGGAGGATCCTCGACTCTCAGCGAAATAGCTCAGCCCTATTGCTCCCCTATAGCTTCAAGATAGCTCGGCTCTATAGCTTAGCCCTGTAGCTCGGCGAGATAGCTCGGCTTTATTGCTCAGCCCTATAGCTTGGCTAGATAGCTTGGCCATATAGTTCGGCCATATATTCAGCCATATAGTTTGGCCCTGCCGAGCTACGGAGATTACGGATGGCGCTGCTTATCTTTTTCGGTAATGAAGAAGGGACCCTCTCTGATTATGGCAGTTTGATAGGGAATACAACAAATATTTCTTTAATAAGATCGCTATTAGTACGGCCAAGCACGCAGTTACGATAAAATCAACAAAAAACACAAATAATAAGAACCAAAATCCAAAAGAAAACAGCGAGAGACGAGGATTTTACGTTGTTCACCCAAACTGGGCTACGTCCACGATGGCACAGGATCTTCAAAGCTTTACTAAGAGTTAAATCATGTACAAGCCCTCAAAACACACTCAGAAACTCTTATGATCCAGAGAGTTGAATCAGGATCTACAGCACACGAGGATGTCCTGACAGAGCCTCCTATTTTTTTTTTTGCTCAACTTCACCGGTTGAAGAAGACACCCCAAGGATCGAAGACTCTCCTCAAATCTAATCCCATCCCAAACTGGCTCCACACTTTTGGCAATCATGGACTGATTTTCAAAACTGGCTCCACACTTTTGGCAACCATGGACTAATTTACTGCCTTGAAAATCTCCAACAAATCCTCCCCAAGATCAGATTTGGAAGTTGCAACAAATCCCCCCCAAATCAGCTTCCTTAGTTGGCCAAATCGAATTCAAAATTCAAATTCAAACTCCCTCTTGATGAAATTAAGCTCCATCCATAACATCTCCCACTTGGAGATTAATGACATCAATCTTAGATCTACCTTCATTAATCTTCCACTTGGAGATTAATAAAGTTGCTGAGTGGATGCAGAAGAAAGAGGAACTCCATGAAACCTCTCCACCAGTTGTGACAGGGCTTGAACTTGATAGACCAACATGGCAAACTGGTCCTGGGTGACTGAGGCTGCTGGCGGTGGAGGGACCTCGATCAGTGATGGTTACGAGGGCGTCGTGTTGTTTATGGGATCAGATCTTTGAAAGGTAGCCTCATCAGGAGCATTTGTGGTTGCTCTCTTACGGTTGGCCATTGAGGAATCATCGTTCTTGTTAGGAACCTTGTCTCCTTGATTACAAGTTTAATGGGACTTAAGGCCATTCCTCTAGTGCCAATCTGATGCTGCTGAAATTTGTTCTTCGGCTTAGGGGTGGTGCATGTCAAGATCCGGGTAGCCCTCTCCCGTTCGGGTGGACCTGCAAGGCAGTCTTTTGCGTAGGAAGCACGGGGGTGCTCCTTGCGAAGGCCCTCCAATGCCCAAGTCAGTGAGATTCTTAGGAATCAGATGAGAGAGAAGTCTCCAGCAGAAAGACACGGCAATGGCTCCTGCTCAAAGCTATAGAGGCTTAGAATTGCCTTCGAAAGCGTACCTAAGGGTTCTAGGACTTGATATTTGTATGCTGCCGAGGAGGTGAGTAGTTACCTGATTTTCTAGGCACATTTTAGGGAGTTGGCATCCGATAAGAACAAAATCCCATTGGTTATGGGGATCGACAGTCGGTTACCTGAATTTCTAGGCATGTTTTGGGAGGTTGGGAGCTGATACGATTGGAATCCCGTCAGTTATGGGATCGGTAGCTGATTAGCCTTATCAGGAGCTTGAAACTCCGTTAATCATGGTCGGAGGATTGTATTGGCTCTTGTTTTCATTTAAGGAAGTTCCCTCCGAGATTTCTGTGATCAGAGCGATTCGTCCTCCAAAATATTCGGTGTGGTATGAGGTGACAATAACACTCAGGCCGAGAGGAGGATCCTCGGCTCTCAGTGACATAGCTTGGCTCTATAGCTCGGCAAGATAGCTCGGCTTTGTTGCTCAGCTCTGTAGCTCGGCGAGATAGATTGGCCTTATAGTTCGGCCATATAGTTTCGCCATATAGTTTGGCCCTGCCGAGCTACGGAGATTGCGGGTGGCACTGGTTATCTTTTTCTGTAACAAAGAAAGGACCCTCTCTGATTATGGAAATTAGTGGGCTAGAGCCCAAAAGTGAGCCTTACCGACTTTTACGTTTGCCCATCTATCGGAGTGACGATTTTGCCCCACATCAAATCTTTAGAAACTAAAAGTAGGCATGACAATCAAAACGATTAGAATGGATCTTATCTCCACTTGGGCTATGAGAATGATCCAATCCTTGATTGCATACCTAAATTTTCCTTGCTTTGATGGAGATAAACATGTTGCTTGGATCTATTAGGTTGAACAACTTTTCAAATTCAATATAACCTTCGAAGCATAGAAGATTTTCTTAGGTTCTTTTCATCTAGAGAAAGAGGTGCTGCAGTGATAAAAGTTGATAGAGAGAAATCAAGGTGTAATTCTTAGAAAAATTTATAGATTTCTAAACTTGAGGATAAGTTCATCTTCTAGGAACAAGGAATGATAAAATCACATATAATTGGTTGTACATTTTTTATTTAAGTTTGTTTTTCCTATTAGAATTACATCCTATTCAAATTAGTTTTTCCATCCATTGTATTTCCTTTTAAAGTTAAAGATTTTAATTTTGCTATGTATGAGGCCAATCATCGCCAAAGTGATTACTCAAAGACTAACCTCTTGTAGCAATCAATCTCTCGATTGTTATTTTATTATTTATTTAATCTTTGCTCATTCAAAATGGCGGGTATGTACAAGACAGTAGCAGAATCCGGGAAGGAGGCAGCGAAGTCCCCGTGAGGGGAGGAAGCTTGGCAACGGGGGACGTGGTGACGAGGGACAAGGGTTGCATAAATCGAGAATCGACAATGGTGAACGGGAGACGGGGCTTGTCTGAGCCGTGTATTGCTTTTGCGAGATAAACGGCACCACTGTCACCGTTGACTTCCCATATGCTCCGCTGGCCAGAATGCGAAGTGGGTCCGCAAAACTGTTCAAAATGATGTTGATAACGCACAGCCAAGACAACGCCATATGACAAACTGCGAGTACGTACACTTTTGGCAACCTTAGAAAAACAGTTCTCTTAAAAAAAAAAATTACACTGACAGGCTCGAAAAGAAATGCCTAATGAGCATAACTGACGAATTACTATCATAAAATAAAATTATCTGTTAAGGGATAAAATCATCATTATGTTGATAACCATGCAAATGGACTAAGATCGGTCCCATCCCCACTTGCTACACTACGCCCATAAAGAACGAGCTAACTAGTATGGTCCTGCGGGTCGAGCAACCCATAGCTCGGCTTTCCCGAGCAATCCATAGCTCGGTCTCCCGAGTTATCCTTAGCTCGATCGGTTTCCTCGGGCCATTCATAGCTCGGCTCCCTCGAGCAACGCATAGCTCGGCTCCCCGAGCAACCCCCGAGCAATCCATGGCTCGACATGCACCTCCGCGGAACCTGGCGCGGGAGAGCCCAGGTCTAGTGTAACAGAATCCCAAACAAAGAATCATATCGAGGAGTGGTCTAGGATCTGCAATAACGGCCTAGAACCTGCGCAGTCATAATCTTAGGCCATCAGAGAGCTCTCCCAGCCGTCGATCCTTCAACGGACAAGATAGGATCCCACCGGCCTCACAACAACTTGATTCGAATCATCTCCGTTCCCAACAACCTTCGAACCTTCCAGAAGGCGTTCAAGATTCAGGTGATTGCCTATAAATATGACACTCCAGATTCTCTAGGTACACAACCCCCGTACACAGCTTATCTCACTCTCACTCTCTCTCTCTTACTGCTCATCCTTCTCCTTCTCTACCATCGGCGCTCCCCAAGAGCTCTCGATGGCCGCCCCTGGAGGGACTCCCAGAGAGATCCTTTCCTCATTTCTGTTGATTGTCGATCCCCACTGACTTGAGCGTCGGAGGGTCTTCCGCGGAGGGCACCCCCAATGCCTCTCACGTGAGGACTTCTGTGCAGGTCCACCTAGGAGGAAGCTCGATCAGGAGACCGATCGCGCCGGAGTCAGAGGACAAATCCTGACGCAACATTATCTTATGAACAAAAAAAAATTAAAGATATATTTTTTTGACCTTTATAAATGTAAACAACTTTGTGCATAAATTATTTATATAAAATATATATTATTTTAAAAATACATATTATTTTTATCATAAAACTGGTTGCTTAAATAAATTTTTCTTGCAATGATACTCTAGACCTATCATTTATCTTCTCTTAATTACTTCTCAGCCTCTTGCTTCGTACCATCTAGATCGAGGTTAATACAAAACATAAAAATCGGCTACATACTTATGTAAATAAATCATAATATACAAAAACGCCTTACTTAAAATAAAAAATTATGATCAATAAATTTAACTATAATAAAATATTATCATCATCAATCAACTAACAAATCCATACATAATGTCAACAACTAATAGCCAACATAAAAAATCAATAACAAAATATATAATTATCCTAAATTACAATTAGATCGTCTCTTGCCTGCTAGCACTCAACTAAAGAAATATTTGATCATCTTCTTTCTGAATCCCATTTTTAAGTCTCTATCTTTGTAACAAAAATAAAATAAATTTTTATGAGCTAACACCCAATAAAAAATCCTAATCATACTTAGATTGATCAAGCAAGCATAATAATAAAATTTAAAATAAATGTATATTACAATATGCTTAAAACAATATTTTTATAGATATACTTATAAATAAATAATCATAGAAATTAATGTTTTACAAGTTTTGAAAATTCATTTCTTGTTTTCTTTTAGCAATAAGAATCAACTTAAATAACCCTTTAGCCAATAAACTATGACCATATACAAAATATGGCAAAGCCTTAAAACAAAAGTTGCATATAATTCTGCATAGAAATTCTGATAGGCTAAGTCCATATAACACAATATAGCTTGACTAGGGGTTAATAATATAGACATATAGCTTATTTTACATGCACATAATTTCTAAATTGTTCAAATATTTTCAAATGATAAATTTTAGGCATAATTGTTAACATAATTTGAGCAAATTTTACTAGAACTGAAATACATACTAGTTATATAGGTAAGATGACATACTTACTTGATCCAAATTTTCAAATAATATATATATAAAATAATTTACAAAATTTGCAATCATCCTTCCATATCATATATTTTGATAATATTTTTCAAATAAAAAGACTAGGCATAATAAAAATTCAAATAAGTTTTTTTAACATTTAACAGAGATAAAAATCCAAACCCATATTTTCCAAAATATAATGATATTTAATAAACTTATTTAGCCTAGTTATCACGTAATAAATAAAATATAAAATTCTAAAATATTTTAACAATCATAAATAATTTTAGTAAAATAAACTCTAACTATGATTAGATTATTTACCTTAACTTGTTTTAAAAAAAGGGATTAGACTTGATCAAGACTAGGTCTGTAGTTCATCTATACTGAACAAATCAAAATAATATCAAAGATCAGATAATAATCAAGTTTAGTTCCACAAGTGGTCAACCCCAAACCCATGATCAGGACTCATACCCCACTACTATATCTAGATAGAATCTTGATTAACCACTACCCCCTATTCGAGATTAGACCTGAATCAATAAGGAATCAAGTAAGGAATATTTTTTAAAAATAATAAGAAAATAGATAAGAGATGATGAGGATTCTACTAATTTTCAAAATGAGAAGGAAAGATTGAAATAAGGTGGTTAATGGTGGTGTTCATTAGTTTGGAAGGCACCCATTGTCGATAGGCATTGATCATGCCTTAAGTGGCAATCCATTCCAATTAGTTGGCTAGACCATTCTTGTTCAAGCTATAAAATCTTTCCTAAAATAGAGCTAAAATTGATTTAGAAGGGGGATCCACTGGCCAAAAATTGCCCTCATTGCTAGCCTTAGTTTTGGCCGTAACACATCCCTTAAAACGTAGCACAACAGAGTTCTTCAAAGAACACTGAATTTCAACGACCATCGATAGTCTACTAGAGCAATCAAAGGTGGTAGAAGATCTAAGACAAGAGAAGAAGGAAGAAAAGCAGACTTACTAGCTTTGATTGGATCATTGAACCAAGGAAGAAGATAATGCTTCCCAAATTTACTCTTCCCTAAAACAGAGACCTAAGAAAGCTTTCCTAAGAATCTTGAACCCTGATGGCCTTGGATAATTAATCAATGAAATCATGAGCCACAAAGGGCCAGAAATAGAGATAAGAAGAGAGTAAAAGCTTGCTAGTCTCGATTAGCTACCGTATAGGAAGAAGATGGTGGATTCCTTCGACAATCCATCAACTCATTCAATGCTTGCTCACTACTCTTTTTCTTGGATCAAAAAATGGATTTCAAGGGGATTGATAGAAGAGAGATGAGGATTAGAAGCCTCATCTACTCTTGTCTTTGAATTTAAGGGTCCCTTTGGATGTTTGAAGTAGAAGGAAGGAGAGGGTAAAGGGATGAAAAGAAAGGAAAGCAAAAGTTAAGGCTTATTATCTTCTTCTTGTTTTGAAAGAAAGGAAGAAGAAAAGAGGATAGTATGCATTTATCTTGTTTGGATAAAAGAGAAGAGAAGGACAGAAAAGTACTATTTATAAAATCTCAATTATATCTTTTGCTATAAGAAGAGTTCAAATTAATTTGTAGGGATAGAATTGAAAAGAAGGGACAAAAATTAATTCCACTCCTGGTTGATTCCAATGTTCAGTGAGAACCAAAAAGATGTGAAGTTTAACACTTAGAATTCCATCTCCTGGTTGATTCAAAGAGGCACATTAATTCTACTTTAATTCTAACAATTAGAATTCCGAACGGAAATGAGGAAGGATTAATTAATACATTAAATTCTAAATGAGAATTTAATCTCTTAGAGTTATCAGTGAGATACTTATGCGAGAGGTTTGGGTTCAGGTGATGGTTTAATCTGATCTAAATTTATTGGACTGAACCCACATAGATCATGGTCCTAGCCCAAATCAAATTTGGCTAGTCCTGAATCTATTTAAATTCAAATCAAGTCTAATTTCAAATCAATATTTGAAATTGACTTGTCCTTCTAATAGACTTAAACCAAATTGAATCTTATTCAATTGTACTTAACCCAATTGAGATAATTCAATTAATCAAATTGATTAATTAAATCATATACGATTCTCAATCGTTGATCAGCAAATAGATCATCCTAGGAAACTTCTATGCGTGTGACTCTCTAGGTTCAAACCTAAGCCGGTAGCATAGAAACAACTTTCTATACTAATCGATGTGCCCATCTAGCAATGGAACCCGACGTCCGGATAGGTCGAAGAGTTGCCGAGCAAACTCCAAGAACCCTAAGAAACAGTTACCGTATAATTCATCCTCTTGACCACAAATGCTAAGGATGGCTTAAGAGCCTGTCAACTCTAAATAGCAAATCCATAAAGTGATTTCAACTTTAGTGATCATGTGACTTTCACATGAAGTGCCTTGGCCAAGGTCTTGCTAAATTGAAACACAAGCATTTCTCCTTTTAACGGGATAGGTCAAATTCCATCTTGATCCACAACTGACTACCACAAGTACTTGACTGCACCCAGTAACCTTTCGTAGCTGGATTAGAAATCCAGATGTCCGGCACCTAAGTACAATGAGTTGCTTGCAAGTCACTGGTTGTGATCTTCAGGTCTGAAGGATACTTATACCTATATCTTCTCGGATTAACTCTTGACAGCAGAGTATCCGGAAATGAGTCACGTTCGGTGAAATGTACTCCTACACTTTCACCTGTATGTCATACTAGTGTCTCTACACTCCTTGGTTAAGAGGACAACCAACAAATATGATATACAACGTCCTATAATTGATAGTACTATGGCCCTGTCATAGTATATCATTTGGTCGTAACTCTTTTAAGGACCTTCAAAGATAAATCCTCCTTTATCGTGAAGGAAGATCCTGAGGGCTTCATTACTATTAGGAGTTTTAAGAAGATGTTCTTGTAATGAATAAACTGCCAAATAACTTTTATTAATATATCAATTTATATACAATTTACATTAGCACAATCCTCAAATGATTGGCTTTAGGATACAATTCCAAATAAACTCCCACTTAGCCTAAAGTCACTCATTACATTATCTAATACCCATCTTCAATTTATAGTCATCAAACTCCCTGATGCTGAGTGCTTTAGTAAATGGGTCACCTAGGTTTTCCTTTCCATCAATCTTCTGAAGATTTATGTCACCTCGGTCTACAATCTCTCGTATAAGATGAAACCGACGCAGTATGTGCTTGGTGCATTGATGTGCTTGTGGTTCCTTTGCTTGAGCTATGGCACTAGTGCTGTCACTGTACAACAGGACTGGTCCATCTATGGAAGGTGCCACTCCAAGCTCGGAGATAAACTTTTGCAGCCACACAGCTTCTTTCACAGCATCTGATGCGCGATGTACTCTGCCTCGCACACCGAATCTGCCACTGTATGTTGCTTGGAACTTTTCTAGCAAACAGCTCCACCATTTAGGATAAACACGAAACCCGATACACTTTTGCTATCATCATGATCTGATTGGAAACTGGAATCAGTATATCCAACAAGTTTCAAATCAGACTCTCCATAGACTAACCACTGGTCCTTAGTATTTCTCAAATACTTAAGGATTGTCTTAACAACTTGCCAGTATTTTTCTCCTGGATCAGATTGGTATCTACTCACTACTCCTAGTGAGTATGCCACATCTGGTCTTGTACATGTCATGGTGTACATAATCGATCTCACTGCCGAAGCATATGGAATTCGACTCATACGTTCTCTTTCATTAGGAGTTATCGGACAATCCTTCTTAGAAAAAATGAATTACATGGCCTATCGGAAGATAGCCTTTCTTGGAATTCTCCATGCTAAACCTCTTTAGCACGGTGTCAATGTACGTAGATTGGGATAAACTAAGCATCCTTTAGATCTATCTCTATAGATCTTCATCCCTAGGATGTATGATGCTTCTCCAGATCTTTCATGAGAATTGTGATGATAACCATGTCTTTATTCCTTGTAATGCAGAGATATCATTCCCGATTAAGAGAATATCATCCACATATAATACAAGAAATACAATAACGGAAATCGTTAGCCCATTTATAAATGCAAGGTTCTTCTTTATTCTTAATAAAGCCATAAGATTTGATCACTTTATCAAATCGTATGTTCCAACTCCTAGATGCTTGCTTAAGTCCATAAATAGACTTTGTAGCCTGCACACTTTAGACTCGTCTTCAGATATAAAACCTTTAGGCTGTATCATATACACCTATTCTTCTAAATCACCATTTAGAAAGCGGTTTTAACATCCATCTGCCAAATCTCATAATCGAAGTGTGCTGCTATAGCTAGCATAATCCGAATGGATTTTAGCATTGCCATAGGAGAAAACGTTTCATCATAGTCAATACCATAACGTTGACGATACCCCTTAGCAACCAGACGTGCTTTATAGGTCTCAACCTTTCCGTCTGTGCGCCTCTTTTCCTCTTGAAAACCCACTTACACCCTATGGGTTTTATCCCTTCGGATGGATCAACTAATGTCCATACATTATTGTCCTTCATGGAATCAAGTTCGGATTTCATGGCATCAAGCCATTTATTAGAGTCAGTCCTTTGCATAGCATCCATATAGGTGATCGGATCCTCGTTGTTCTCATCGAGTTCAACAGGATCTTCATTCTGGACCAAGAAACCTAAGTATCTGTCCGGTTGATGTGGTACTCTACCAGATCGCCTTAATGGTGCATCTAAAATGGGTTTTGAGTTTGATCTAATCAACTCAGATTCTAAGGGTTCACTGGTTTGTGTTGTTCCTTCTACTTGATGAACTTCCTCAAGTTCAATATTAGAGCTATT
>UESW01004284.1:835542-869370 GCA_900491605.1 Calamus simplicifolius
CCTAGAGTCCCAAACATCAAAGGTTTCTTGAACCATAAAAGATAAAAGTTAGAATACAGGACATTCGAAATGTGGCAGACAATGAGCAGAACTGGATCTTCACCACTGCAACTATTTCAGAAATGATATCAGACAATTATACATGAAAATGCTGAATAATAAATGTCTCCAATATCATGCCTTGCGAGTATAAATGTAATCTTGTAACCCAACTTTTCTTATTCTCTTAATGAACAACAAAGATATCATTTCTCAAACAACAATATCATCAAGATGTCAGAAGGATTATGTAATTTGAATCAGCTAGACATTCCAGGATGCTCTGAGAAAATTATAAGGGCAGAGCGTCAACATATCAATGGCTGAAAATTGACAAAGTCTGCCAAATATGAAAGCATTTAAAGTGATGAGAATAACTAAAGAAAACAGGGTAAAGGACTAGCATCCACCACCTTTAAAACTATGAAATAAGAATGTGGAGATCTACAGAGATCTTATTCAAGTTTATCTTCCAAGCACAAATCAAGAGAAAAACTGGGATTAAAGAACTCAAACTTTGCAACAGGTCACAGCAATGCACAAGTTGTTTCAAGAGGAAGGAAAAGCAGACAAAGATTTCCCCAAAGATTCATGGAAAGAGGGTAAAAGGACAAAAAATCAAGAATTACCGTGAAGTCAAGAAACGTTTCCTGAGACTTTCTTGGCTCCCCCTTCACGTCCTCTCACGTACGTGATTCCGCTCCACGGCCTTGACATCGTGAGGAAGCTGAAACTGGAACGCTGCTAGACTTGAACTGTCACACCCCAGATCCAAAAATTTTGAGCTAGGATGACAACCCGCCGCGTGCCGGGCACGCAAGGCGTCTTAAAAATCTTGATATATGATTCACATTGGGCAATAACAATGAAGACTAACCATAATACAAATGATAGTTATAAGTTTTGGGTTTCAAACCCTATAATCAAGTCATGCTAATAAAGTTGGGCTACAACAAGCCCTACACACAATCATAATGGGATTACATCAATACAATGGTTCCTATTTTATTTATTAGAAGCTCCATCGACTCCGAATATCTATCATCAACCCTGAGGCTCTGAAAAACATTGTGAAGGTTTAATGAGTTTACACTCAATAAGTAAGCCTATTATACAATCATATATACTTGAATTATATTAACATGCCATCAACATATGCATTTTGTCAACTTAACATAAATTGAATATTTGATAAGCATCAGAATATGCACTCTAGCAAACTCACTGTTTATGAATTATAGATTTCCTATATGTCCCACGGCCCTGCAATACCTCAATCAGAGCACATCCTCCAGATGCATGGCCATCAACATCCACAGAACACATTGTACGATGTGTGGGGCCATACCATAACAGAACACACTCTACGATGTATGTGGCCATAAAAATCAAACAGAACACATTGTAAGATATGTGGGGCCATACCATAATAGAACACACTCTACGGTGTGTGTGGCCATAAAAATCATACAAAACATGTCTATAATATGTGGGCCATATCATAATAGAATACATCTCCAGTGTGTGAGGCCATAAAAATCAAACAGAACACATCTACAATGTGTGGGGCCATAGTAAAGGAGAACCGCGGTGACACATATAATCTATTTAACATTTTCATCACATGTGCATCATGCATCTGTATTTCATAATATCTCACAGTGGTTTGCACAGTACAATGAAATGCATATAATCACCTCAATATAAACATGTCATACAGGCAATCACAAGTCTGGCATATACATCAATAAATCATTTCTTACAATATTACCAATCATTATAATCATATAATTGTTCATTTGTAATCCACGGTTCCATGCTACATAGACAATTCAGATAATTTATAAAAATGCATGCAAACTGTATATACTCAATTTATTAATTAAACAATTAAATTGCATAATAGTCTTACTTACCTCCTACGCAAAAATCCAAATGATGCACCAACTAATCAGATGTCTGGGCACCTACATGATCAATGTACATAATTAATTCACTGAATTCTAATTAATAAAATGACCCTTAAGACCCTACCTAGACTAGTTCATGGGCCAACTTCGGGTTCGAATATCTCCCACTATACACACCCAATTGGGGAAGTAAAAATACCCCATGAAACTAGAATTCATCCAGACTCTAGTCAAATAAATATTTTGCTAATCCCGACCCGTTACGGGGCCCAAAACTAGTCCCAAAACTCATACCTGCTCGGCCCAAAAGGCCCTGAACCGGCCGGCCCAGTTCAGCCAAAGCCATCCCCCCGCTCCCCTGTTTCGCCCGAAACAGGGGACAGCTTCTGCCGGTGGCCAGGGCCATCGCCGGCCTAATCCCGTCCGGCCCGGCCACCGGAGGCCAGGCTGGAGCCGGCCGCCCCGCGGCCGGCCTCCTTTCCCCCTCTATCTATCTCAATTTCTCTCCTCTCTCTCTATCTCTCCGCTGCTCCCGCATGGAATTCATCGCGCCGGCATCGACTCCGGCCAAATTGGGGCTGGTTTGGCCGCCGTTGGCCAGACCAGAGCCGGCCTCCGCCACGGATGGCCTCCCCTCTCTCTCCCTCTCCTTAATTTCTCTCTAATTCCATCTTACATCCGTGCGGCACGATACTGTGCCGGCGGCACGGCCGGCCACCTTGGCCGGCCGGACCTCCACCGGACGCTCGCCCGACGCCGGTGGAGGCGACAGGCCGAAGCTCGGGCCCGGCGAGCGGCGAGAATGCCGCCGGGCCCGAACCAACCGGCGGAAGCTGCCGCCCCAGTAGTGCGCACGGTCAGGATGGCCGTAGCGCAGCCCGCGGTGTGTAGCGCGGGTGGGTAGGACCGGTCGAGGGCCTACCAAGACAAGGTTGACCGTGCGATAGGATGCGCACGCCCGTCCTGGGGTCGGCAGACCCCATGTCAGATGCGGCGCGAGGTTGGAGATCCAATGCGCCATGCCCAGATGCAGGCTCACTCTCCAAATGCGACGGCACGCGCGAAGTCAAGCATCAGCGTGCCAAGTTATCGGCAGGCGCGCACGGCCGAGGGAGGTCCGGAGGGGCGCGCGGCTCAGCTGCCTGGGCACAGCGCCTAGCAGCCTCGCATGCCCAGGCGCAGGCGGCGCCGGGCGGGCGAGCGTGTGCCAACCTGGGCGCAACGTCATGCGCCCAGCCCCAGCAGCAGCAGTCGGCGGGCAGGTGGCCCACCCGCCAGCGCGCACGCCAGGAGGGCGCATGCCCAGCACCCGCAGCGCGCGCGCCAGGGGGACGCGCGCCAGGCGCCTAGCAGCGCTCGTGCCAGGAAGGCGCGCGCCCATCATCCAGCAGCGCCCTGCAACATCTAGAAGGTTATCCATCCGGCGAGCAGATAAGATAAGGTTTATCCACTAAAGAGATAAGATAAGGATAAGGCTTATCCACTAAAGGGATAAGATAAGATCGGGATAAGGTCTATCTAATGGAGCCGGCGGATAAGTCCTATCTAATGAGGCTGGCGGGATGAGGCTTATCTAATGAGGAGATAAGGCTTAGGCGGTGGCTAAGAGGCGGTGGCATGCGGCTATAAAAGGAGGTGGACGTTCCTAGGGAGGGCATTCAGCGAAAGCGAGAAGAGTCTTCAAGCAATCAAGCAGAATGCTTGGAGCACAGCCGACGGTTCCTTGGGCGAGCAAGGAGCGCGAGGCGACGATCAGTGCCGTGAGGAGTTCCTACAGGCGGCTAAGGGCTGCAGAGTGTTGTAGCCGATTGGCAAGGTGAGAGTGCTTTCTATTTTGAGAGTTGTAGGGCTGCTGCCCATCCTACTTGTCATCCTCTTTGTGGATTGTATAATCGAGAGGTTGGGACATTGTCCTGTATATGCTTGTGTCGGGTGGGCTGTGATTGTGTTGGGGTTTTCATTAGTAGTTCTTGTGACCAGCGGCAAGGAGAGGTTCCTATAACCTCATCCTAAGTGTAGGGCGCATCCACTCTGGTGCGGCCAAGGTGTGCTAAGTCTGTGCGTGGAAGAGGAGGCCTACGGCCACACTCATCCCACCTTGGACGCGCGTCTGAGGCTGACTTAGCGTGCGCAACGCTAAGGCCGGTCCCTAGCTAGGGCGTTTCCGCAAAAGAAAAAGAAAATACCATCTAGACCTAGCGGGTGACAAAGAGGTATCAGAGCCCCGATCGCAAGAACCATGGTAACCACAATGATCGAATAGCTAGGCTTGAGGCCATAGTTGGGATGCCGCCGGATGATGGGTTCACAGACCTTATCACCCGTTCCATGGAGCAGCAGGTGCAGATCCAGCAGATCCAAGAGGTGCAGCGGGCCATCCCAACGCCTGACGGGGCGGGCCGAGTTCTTCCAACGACGGCCAGCAGGATGGGCGAGACGCCATCCTCGAGGAGGTGCTGAACCGCGTCAAGGAGCTGACGGATGAGGTAGATGTCCTCAAGCACGAGCTCGCGTGCCAGCCCTACGCGCATCCAGCACAACCATCCCAGATTCGCGTACCAGAACCGAAGCCATTCAGCGCACGCAACACCAAGGAACTGGAGAACTTCGTATGGGACGTGGAGGAGTACTTCCAGGCCATGGAGATACTGGAAGCGCGACGTGTCCGACTAGCCAGCGTGTTCCTAGCTGGTGACGCCAAGCTTTGGTGGTGCACTCGCAGCGCGGAGGACCGTAATGCCGGTAGGCCGGGAATCACAACATGGGAGGCCTTCAAAGAAGAGCTAAAGCTTCAGTTCCTCCCTCATAACGTCATATGGGTGGTGAGGGATCAACTGAAGAAGCTGAAACAGACGGGTTCCATCAGGGACTACGTCAAGGAGTTCAGCTCATTGCTACTCGATATACCCGATATGTCCGACGCAGACAAGCTGTTTAATTTCCAGTCGGGGTTGCAGAATTGGGCGCAAGTGGAGCTGCGAAGACAAGAGCGAAAGATCTCAATTCGGCGATGGCTGCTGCCGAGAGCTTCGTCGACTTCCGCCCCACCGCCGCGCCTACCCCGCCCTTGGCAAGCAAAAGAGCAAAGCCAAGGAGAGCAAGACGTCTCAGCCCAAGAAGCAAGGGAAGAAGAAGACGTCCGCTCGAAAAGAGAAGGGACCAGCGCCGAAGACAAAGGATACCTCAACCAACGCTGAGCGACCCCCTGGATGCTTCATCTGCGGAGGCGTGCACCGGATGCGCGATTGTCAGAAGAAGGGGAAGCTCACGCCTTGATCTCCCAGTTGGCCGAGGAATCCAGCGACTCGGAGGGACCCTCCCGGGTGAACCCGTTGCAAGCCATTAATGCGCTTGTCGCCAAGAAGCCGTCATCCTGCAAGGGGCTTCTCTATGTCACGGTGATGATCAATGGTCGCGAGCTGAAGGCCATGATCGATACGGGTGCCACTGACAACTTCATCGCGGAGACTTAGCGAAGGAGTTATGTTGCAGATCCACTGCTGCAACGATGATAAAGGCCATCAACTCGAAGGCAACGAGGGTGAAGGGCCGAACAAAAGCTGACAAAGTTGGTCCATGGCGCGGACCATGCAGCTTTATGGTGATTCCACTTGACGACTTCCAGATCATCCTCGGCTTGGAGTTCTTCAAGGCAGCCAAGGTGATGATCTTGCCCCATCTCAACGGTATGCTGATCGGCGCAGAGGACTGCACCGGCTTCGTACCAACTATCCCAGCCATTGCAAAGGAGGGCAGCGGCCCGGCAACCGCTGCCAAGCAGGAGACAGCCCGAGACAGCACGGCGCGGCAGCAGAAGGCGGGCTGATATCCGCCAAACAGCTCAACAAGGGATTGCGCAAGGGTGACCAGACCTATGTCGCAGCGCTCATCCAAGTGGAGCCGAGTTCGAAGGACACGGAGGACGTGCCAGCACAGGTGGGGGAGGTGCTGAGGGAGTTTGCCGAGCTGATGCCGACGAGCTGCCGAAGGAGCTGCCACCCCGGCGAGCGCATGACCACCACATCGAGCTGGAGCCCGGAGCGTGCCCACCGGCCAAAGCACCCTACGCATGGGCCCTGCCGAGCTGAAGGAGCTGCGCGCGCAGCTGGACGAGCTGCTGGCCGCGGGGCTGATTCAGCCATCCCGCGCGCCGTATGGAGCGCCGATCTTGTTTCAGTGGAAGAAGGATGGTTCGCTGCGTATGTGCGTAGACTACCGAGCACTCAACAAAGTCGCGGTGAAGAACCGCTATCCAGTGCCCAACGCAGCTGACCTGTTCGACCGCCTCTACAAGGCGGAATACTTCAGCAAACTAGACCTCCGCTCGGGATACTGGCAGGTGCGCATTGTGCCAGGAGACGAGCCAAAGACGACGTGTAACCAGATATGGATCGTTCGAGTTCTTGGTTATGCCCTTTGGCCTGACCAACGCGCCTGCCACCTTCTGCAATCTGATGACCGATGTCCTCTACGACTTCTTGGACGATTTGTGTCTACCTTGATGACATCGTCATATATAGCAGCGGCTTGGAGCAGCATGTGGAGCATTTGAGGCGAGTGCTGCAGCGCCTGCGGGAGCATCGCCTCTACGTCAAGAAGGAGAAGTGCGAGTTTGCACGCACCGAAGTCCATTTTCTTGGACATATCGTCGGCCACGGCGCAATCAGGATGGACAGCGCCAAGGTCCGGGCCATCCAGGACTGGCCGACGCCTGCCACAGTTAGCGAGCTCCGATCGTTCCTAGGACTTGCTAACTACTATCGAAGGTTCATCAAGGGGTACTCGACCATTGCAACCCCTTGACCGACTTGCTCAAGAAGGAGCGACGGTGGAGTTGGTCCTCTACTTGTGAGGAGGCCTTCGATAAGCTGAAGACGGCGTTAGCTACAGAGCCGGTCTTGCAGCTACCGAGATTCGAGGATCCATTCGAGGTGCACACGGACGCATCCGACCGTGTGCTTGGCGGAGTCTTGGTCCAGGCGGGACATCCGGTGGCCTACGAGAGCAGAAAATTCAAGGACACCGAGACTCGGTACTCGGCGCACGAGAAGGAGATGACCGCGTGATTCATTGCTTGGAGGTGTGGCGCCACTATCTGCTGGGGACGAAGTTCAAGATCGTCACCAACAACGTCGCCAACACTACTTCAAGACTCAGTGCAAGTTGACGCCAAAGCAGGCTCGCTGGCAGGAGTACCTGGCTGAGTTTGATTTTGACTGGGAGCATCGGCCGGGACGCCAGAACCAAGTGGCCGACCCCTCAGCCGCCAAGCCAACCAGGAGTTCGTGGCCGCGGTGGCGACCATGCAGGTAGACATGACCGAGCGCGTCCGCGAGGCAGCACAGACCGATGCAGCCTATGCAAAGCTGATGCGCGACGTCACGAGCGGCTTGGTGCGGCGCTTTTGGATCCAGGACGGCCTGCTTCGCGCGCAGGGAGGCAGGTTGGTCGTGCCAAAGAATGATGCTCTGCAGTGCGACCTATTAAAAGAGTCCCATGACTCAAGATGGGCGGGACATCCGGGCATCGAGCGGATGTACGCCCTACTTTCTCGAGATTTCTACTGGCCGAACATGTGGAGATATGTGGAGGCCTATGTGCGGAGCTGCCTCATATGCCAGATGGATAAGGTGGAGCGCAAGAGACCGACAGGACTACTTCAGCCGTTGCCTATACCAAACCGGCCGTGGGCATCAGTGTCCATGGACTTTATTGCTGGATTTCCAGAGGTGGACGGCAGGAAGACCATCTTCGTGGTGGTGGACCGATTCTCGAAGTACACCATCTTCATGGCGTACCCGAGCCCTGCACGGCCGAGACTTGCGCCTCACTTTTCTTCAGCCATGTGGTGAAGATTTTCGGCATTCCCGGGGACATCATCAGCGCCGTGATGGGCGCTTCACAGGAAGTTCTAGACCACGCTCTTCCATATCGTGGGCACAGAACTCAAATTCTCCATGGCGTTCCACCCACAGATGGACGGTCAGACCGAGCGGGTGAATGCGTTGCTCGAGGAGTATCTGCGGTACTTCGTCACAGCTAGGCAGCGGAACTGGCTGGAGTTGCTGGATGCGGCGCAGTTCTCATACAACCTCAACCGCACCTCAGCAATCGATCAAAGCCCAGCGGAGCTGTGCCTAGGCTACCAACCTAGGACACCTTTGGAGGTCGCACGCCAATATGACGGCCCATGCCCAGCGGCGCACTTGTTTGCGAGGGACAGGACCGAGAACATGGCGAAGGCGCGTGACAGCTTGGTACGGGCGGCGATGAGGATGAAGTGCGCGCAGACGAGCACAGGCGACCGGTAGAATTCCAAGAGGGTGATCTATCATGCTGAAGATCACGCCCTACCTTTGGAAGAAGGCCACCAATCAAAGCAACACAAGGGCTATTGCCGAGGTATGATGGCCCTTTCAAGGTGCTTAGGAGGGTAGGCGAAGTGGCTTACAAGCTGGCCTTGCCGGCCAGGCTGAGGATACACCCGGTGTTCCACGTGAGTTTCCTCAAGCCCTACCACGGAGACTTGGATGCTGATCAGCTCGAGAACCCCGGCAGGATGCGCCCTACCGTTCGCCCAAGATTTGCAAGGAGGATTGCAAGGATTTTGGCGGACAGAAGGTGGGGACGAGTCAAGGACCCCAGTACACAGAGTACTTGGTGCAGTGGCACGGAGAAGATGTCTCCGATGCCACCTGGAGGCGGGCCGAGGAGCTATGGCAGTTCGAGGATGACATACGAGCCTACACGAGGGAGAGCGCGACGGGGGCGTTGGCGCCTTCAGGTGGGGGAGGATTGTCACCACCCCAGTAGTGCACACGGC
This sequence comes from Calamus simplicifolius, assembly GCA_900491605.1. NCBI lineage: Eukaryota > Viridiplantae > Streptophyta > Magnoliopsida > Arecales > Arecaceae > Calamus > Calamus simplicifolius. The sequence goes on from UESW01004284.1 coordinate 844,315, forward strand.
CAGGAGGGCCGTAGCGCAGCGGCGCACAGCAGGTGGGTAGGACCGGTCGAGGGCCTACCAGGACGAGGTTGACCGTGCGATAGGATGCGCACGCCTGTCCTGGGGTCGGCAGACCTCATGTCAGATGCGGCGCGAGGTTGGAGATCCAATGCGCCACGGCCAGATGCAGGCTCACTCTCCAGATGCGGCGGCACGCACGGAGTGAAGCATCAGCGCGCCAAGTTATCGGCAGGCGCGCACGGCCGAGGGAGGTCGGAGGGGCGCGCAGCTCAGCTGCCTGGGCACAGCGCCCAGCAGCCTCGCACGCCCAGGCGCAGGCGGCGCCGGGCGGGCTAGCGTGTGCCAACCTGGGCACAGCGCCATGCGCCCAGCCCCAGCAGCAGCCGCGGGCGGGCAGGTGGCCCGCCCGCCAGCGCGCACGCCAGGAGGGCGCGCGCCCAGCACCCGCAGCGCGCGCGCCAGGGGGACGCGCGCCAGGCGCACCAGCATCGCTCGTGCCAAGAAGGCGCACGCCCATCATCCAGCAGTGCCCAGCAACATCTAGAAGGTTATCCATCCGGCGAGCAGATAAGATAAGGTTTATCCACTAAAGAGATAAGATAAGGATAAGGCTTATCACTAAAGGGATAAGATAAGATCGGGATAAGGTCTATCTAATGGAGCCGCGGGATAAGTCCTATCTAATGAGGCTGGCGGGATGAGGCTTATCTAACGAGGAGATAAGGCTTAGGCGGTGGCTAAGAGGCGGTGGCATGCGGCTATAAAAGGAGGCGGACGTTCCTAGGGAGGGCATTCAGCGAAAGCGAGAAGAGTCTTCAAGCAATCGAGCAGAACGCTTGGAGCACAGCCGAGCGGTTCCTTGGGCGAGCAAGGAGCGCGGAGGCGACGGTCGGTGCCGTGAGGAGTTCCTACGGACGGCTAAGGGCTGCAGAGTGTTGTAGCCGATTGGCAAGGTGAGGAGTGCTTTCTATATTTTGAGAGTTGTAGGGCTGCTGCCCATCCTACTTGTCATCCTCTTTGTGGATTGTATAATCGAGAGGTTGGGACATTGTCCTGTATATGCTTGTGTCGGGTGGGCTGTGATTGTGTTGGGGTTTTCATTAGGGTTCTTGTGATCAGCGGCAAGGAGGTTCCTATAACCTCATCCTAAGTGTGGGGCGCATCCACTCTGGTGCGGCCAAGGTGTGCTAAGTCTGTGCGTGGAAGAGGAGGCCTACGGCCACACTCATCCCACCTTGGATGCGCGTCTGCGAGGCTGACTTAGCATGCGCAGCGCTAAGGCCGGTCCCTAGCTAGGGCGTTTCCGCGAAAAGAAAAGAAAAATACCATCTAGACCTAGCCGGGTGACAAAGAGGTATTAGAGCCCCGATCGCAAGAACCATGGTGAACCACAATGATCGAATAGCTAGGCTTGAGGCCATAGTTGGGATGCCGCCGGATGATGGGTTCACAGACCTTATCACCCGTTCCATGGAGCAGCAGGTGCAGATCCAGCAGATCCAAGAGGTGCAGCGGGCCATCCCAACGCCTGACGGGGCCGGGCCGAGTTCTTCCAACGACGGCCAGCAGGATGGGTGAGACGCCATTCTCGAGGAGGTGCTGAACCGCTCAAGGAGCTGATGGATGAGGTAGATGTCCTCAAGCGCGAGCACGCGCGCCAGCCCTACGCGCATCCAGCACAACCATCCCAGATTCGCGTACCAGAACCGAAGCCATTCAGCGGCGCTCGCAACGCCAAGGAACTGGAGAACTTCGTGTGGGACGTGGAGGAGTACTTCCAGGCCATGGAGATACCGGAAGCGCGACGTGTCCGACTAGCCAGCGTGTTCCTAGCTGGTGACGCCAAGCTTTGGTGGTGCACTCGCAGCGCGGAGGACCGTAATGCCGGTAGGCCGGGAATCACAACATGGGAGGCCTTCAAAGAAGAGCTAAGCTTCAGTTCCTCCCTCATAACGTCATATGGGTGGCGAGGGATCAACTGAAGAAGCTAAAACAGACGGGTTCCATCGGGACTACGTCAAGGAGTTCAGCTCATTGCTACTCGATATACCCGATATGTCCGACGGTTGCGATCGATCGAAGCCGTGATCCCGATCGGCCACGACCGATCTCGGACCGTGGTGATCGGTCCGATCGGTGACGATCCAACGGTTGCGATCGATCCAAGCCCTCATCCCGATCGGCCACGATCGATCTCGGACCATGGCAATCGGTTCGATCGGCAAAGATCCGACGGTTTGTGATCGATCCAAGCCCTGATCCCGATCGGCCACGACCGATCCCGGACCATTGCAATCGGTCCAAGATCGCTGGCGATCTGACGGTTGCAATCGATCCAAGCCCTGATCCCGATCGGCCACGACCGATCTCGGACCGTGGCAATCGGTCCGATCGACAAAGATCCGACGGTTGTGATCGATCCAAGCCCTGATCTCGATCGGCCATGACCGATCCCGGACCGTTGCGATCAGTCCAAGATCGGCGATGATCCGATGGTTGCGATCGATCCAAGCCGTGATCCCGATCGGCCATGATCGATCTTGGACCGTGGCGATCGGTCCGATTGACGAGATCCGATGGTTGCGATCGATCCATGCCCTGATCTCGATCGGCCACGACCAATCCCGAACCATTGCGATCGGTCCAAGATCGGCGATGATCCGACGGTTGCTATCGATCCAAGCCGTGATCCGATCGGCCACGACCGATCTCGGACCGTGGCGATCGGTCCGATCGGTGATGATCCAATGGTTGCGATGGATCCAAGCCCTCATCCCGATCGACCATGATCGATTCCAGACTGATGCGATCGGTCCGACATCGCTGGCGATCCGACGGTTCCAATCGATCCAAGCCATGATCCCGATCGACCACAACCGATCTCGAACCGTGGCGATCGATCCGATTGGCGACGATCCGAGGGTTGCGATCGATCCAAGCCCTTATTCTGATCGGTCACGTATGATCGATTTTGGACCGATCACTATTTAACATAATTAATTTTTTTAAATATATTACGACGCAAAGGGTAGCGTGGTAATTTTTTAATATGATAATTATATTATATAAAAAATTAATTTTAATTATAATAATTACGACACAACAAGTGCGTCGCTATAAAAAAACATAATTTCCTTAATTAATTTTTGGTTCATTACGTCGCTAATGCGTCGCTATTTCACATAATTAATTTTTTAAAAACATTGCAACGCACTGTGTTACGTCGTAATTATTTTTTCTCATATTTATACTTTATAAAATTTAATTTTATTAAAATAATTATGATGCATTTATTATGTCGCTAAATTAAAAATAATTTTAATTTATTTTTTGGTTTATTGCGTCGCTATTTAAAATATTTAATTTTTTTCAAAACATTGCGACGCACTAAATGCGTCACAATATTTTTTTAAATATTTATACTTTAAAAAATTTAATTTCATTTAAATTATTTGCGATGCAATTGGTGTGTCGCTAAATTAAAATATTTTTTTGATTTTCTGGTTTGTTGCATCACTAATGCGTCGCTATTTAATATATTTAATTCTTTTATATACATTGCGACGCACTGTGTTGCATCGCAATATTTTTTTCCGATATTTAAATTTTATAAAAATTAATTTCATTTAAATTATTTGCGACGCAACTGGTGCGTCGCTAAATTAAAAGTAATTTCTCTAATTTTTTATTTTATTGCGTCACTAATGCGTCGCTATTTAACAAATTTAATTCTGTTACAAAAAATTGCGACGCACTGAATTGCGTCGCAATATTTTTTTCCGATATTTAAATTTTATAAAAAATTAATTTAAAAATTTGCGACGCATTATTTGCGTCGCAATATTAAAATATTAATTTTTTTAATTTTTTGGTTAATTGAGTCGCTAATGCGTCGCTAATTGCGTCGCAATATTTTGTTGTCACAGAGGCGTCACAAAGTGGTCACAATTTAGCGACGCATAATTGCGTCGCTAAACTTGCGTCGCTATTTCAGTATTTTCTTGTAGTTAAATAATAATTTTTTATTATTTTTCCTCACTAAGCTATCGTTGATCCGAAGCTATTTGCTATGAATGTAGATCTGTCGCTAAATTCCATCGCTATTCCACTTTTCTTGTAGTGTTTTCCTTTTATTCATCTGCATGTTTTGACATTGGAAGTGTTTCATTTCTTTGTCTTATTTATTATTTTCCGGCTTCTTTTCTTTTCTATGTCATAGGATGTAGAATCTTAAATACCAGACTCTTGCTTTGTTCTCTCTCGTTTTCTTTTTTGTTTTAAGAAAAAACACTTACAAATAATTGAATACTTTAGGAAACTCTGATGTTAATGAGGTACTTGCTGATATTTATCAGTCTGTATTTTGTGTCTTATCCTTAATGTTTTCCTTGACTTGATGAGCTGAAGGATTTAGAAAATAATAATAATGAGTTAAATCCATTTCCATGATATATACCTTTGGATGTCTCATAGCTGGGTTGAGCTGAGCTTAAGAATGCTGATTTTAGTGCTTGAAAATTTGAAATACCATCGGTTTGTCTGTGTTCTTTAATGCAAGTGGTGAGTTCTTTTTCCTACTTCATCTCTTGGGAGCTTTCAAGATGCATTTGAGACGTGCATGTGTGAAGCATGTATTCATAATTCTCTTGTACTCTGGATGTGCAATAGCCAGTGCCACAATTGGGCTGTTATCTTGATTGAAGGTAGACATGAAGTTGAATGTGTCGATATGTTGCCATGACAGTTTCATATGCTCCCTTCTCTCACATGATCCACTTGTGTGGGTTGTTATCTTATAATCAACTTTTGGTTAAATGTAGTTTGTCAACTAAGAGTACGTATAGGATGATTAGTCAGCTGCATTTGTCTATCGATATGGTTTTGAAAACATGTTTCAAACATAGTTATCTGTAATTAGGTTAGTGCATGCAATTCTCTCTACTGGTGAAGCTTACGCAAAAAATCTTAATGTATAAGGTTTGGGGAATGTGCATGATATTTGTTATATAATGTTTGTCTTTGTGCATGCAAAATTTTGCCCTGCATTTCAATGTTAAAATGGGATCTTTTAAATTTTTGTTGCTAATCCTTTTTCTATTTTTACTAATATACTCTGCATTGTGAGCTTTTTTACTTTTCTCTTTGAGAGAAACGGTAGAGCGTTTACCCTTATTTAAACTAATGATTTTATGGCATTACTATTTTAATATGTGGCATTACTATTTTAATTTCACGGTATATTGTATTATATGTGTGACATGCATATATCCTAAATAATGCATTTAGTCACATTTTTTCTAGTGTTTTGTGAGAACCTCTAGGTTATGTTTTCACTACATTTTTGTTCTATATAATTCATAAGCATATTTTATGTCAATCAATGATTTTTTATTTTGAATGTTTGTCTTATGACTGTGATCGTTGTTGTTAGCGGTCAAAAATAAAACCTACTCATTACTATAGCTAGTGATGAATCAGGATCATATCCTTAAAACCAAGGGCAATTATGTTACGAAAAAACACACAAGAGATTTATTTGTAGAGGATTATATTATGAGTAGTGATTATTAAAATATAATAACTAATTAATTAATAAAATTAAGACAATAGGAGAAGCAACCCAGGAATCCGAATCCATCATGCTAACAGGTTTTATCTTCTTTTCTTTATGTTGCACTAGCGATAATCTTTGCAAATTCAGGGTTAGAATAATTTATCTCTTGTCAGGCACAGGCCATATCATGAGATCACGACACATCCGCTTAGAGTATAAACTATCGAATTATTTGAAAGGTTATGGGTCTAATCTTTTATACTACGATCTACCTCTCTTAGGCACATACCATATCCTAAGATCACGGTACATCGATAAAGGATGCAGACCGTGTATGCCAGATTAAAACCTCGATTAGAAAAATAACTCAAAATATATATAAGATAAGAGCATACTTTTTATTGCATAGAAATTAAGAATAAAAAGAGAGATAAAACATGCTTACAAGCTTCATCATCATCCCAAATTGAAGGAATCTAGCAGTGCATTGCTACCGCTAGCATTACCTTCATAATTTTTCTCTCCTAGGCCTAGATACAGTGATCTAAATAAAAGATAAAAAAATATAGAAACTCCCTCCTTTCGGACTACTGCTTAGGGTCCTTTTAAAGAGCTTGTTTATGGCTTCCTTCCAGTCAAAGTTAGAGTCAATCAGGCTCAAGATCGATAAGATATCGTAAGAAAACTCCTTAGCCATCAATTTTACATCATAGTTCTTAGCTTGCACCGAGAGTCATGCAAAATCATCTCTTTCTTCCTTTTTGGGCAAATAAAGTCTCGATTTAAGTGCCATATACATCGTTGGATTCCAAAATCAAGCTTTTTCTGCAAACATCTATAAAAAGTATTAATTATTAATAAATTTAAAATAATTAATATTTATTTTAATGGTTAAATTGGGATAATAAATAGACTTATCACACCCTCCAATTTAATCATTGCTAGTCCCTTAGCAATGTAATTAAAATAAAATCATGTATCATTAAGATTCTCTTTTACAAAATTAAATCTAGGCTTAAGGTTGAAAGAAGCTAGCCAGTATCACTAAGTATTGAGTTACTGAAGTAAATTTTATAGTCAGAACTATCAAAAACTTTCTTAAAGTTCATCCATAGATCTATAGTATTAATGTTTGTGATGGCTAATTTAGCATTTCGATACTAGCTTATAAGAAACAATAGTACCTTTGCTTATCACCTACTTTTGATCAATTTTCTATACATCCTCAAATTAAGCATATGAGCTGAGGTAGCTTCCACATTGCCTGATATATATATATTATTTTTTTTATTTTAGCAATATCTTCACACTACCCCACTTTTGATGCGAACAACAATGTTTACTTAGGTAAAGGTGATCGGTTACTTGACGGAAAACCAATGTTTAGACTTACTTTTTTTTTTATCGAACAGGTAGCTCTTCCCTCAAATTTAAGTTTCTTTCATTGGAGTACATATCAATTACCAATTTTTAGAAATAATTGAATCTTTAATTGACCTTACAACTAATACCTATTTTACCTAGTCAGTATGCATGTGCAATGAAAGTTCTAATAGCCTTTAGATGACCTAAGTAGATGGCTAAAAGTCTGACCAGTTAGTCTACTCCTTGGTAATTAGCCAATACCTTCTAACTCTATTCACTTTTCCTAGTCAATTTTGCACAAGAATTTCTTTCATAGCACATGATTTATAAAAAATTTTAAAATTTTTAAAAATCACTAAGGTGTTTTCAAAATATTTTTCAAAAGGTTTTCCTTACTGTTGGGGAGATTGTTGAGAAATTATTGCCCCGATCTTATTGATTTTGATGATTACCAAAAGCCATGAGTATATTAAAAGATGCAATGAATTTATTTACATGAGCAATGAATTTATTTGTCATAATCAATGAGTATGTTAAGTATGACTTTAATCAATTGGAAAGTAGCTTCAAGCTTCATGTTTAAGCTTTCAAAAAGAAATTTCTATACTTCATATTTCAATCAATGAGTTTTTGGAACATATCTTGAATTGATTCTAAATGTCAATTTATTATATTCAAGTCAAAAATTGATTTAAAATTTATCTGGAATGAATTTCAAAGTCAATCAGAAAATTCTCTGATTTTTGATACGTTCCGGAGCCGACTCTAGAGTTTCAGAGTCGACTCCACTCAGTATACAGAGATATCTGTTTTTCTCGAGTCGACCCCTGTGATTTCAAGAGTCGACCCCTGATATTGTCGAGCCGACTCCATGACTATGAGAGTCGACTCCGCTCAGACTCCAGAGAGTTGTTTTTCTGAGCACTTCTCGAGTCAACCCCTTTCTTTTCATGAGTCGACCCCCGACTGTCAGGAGTCGACACCTTATTTTTGTTGAGTTGACCCCTTAACTTTCTGAATGTTTCTATTTTTGGCATCGCATCTTCGAGCCGACTCGCCTAAAGTTGGAGCCGACTCCAACAAATCTTGGCGTGATTTTTTCTGAATGCCAACTCAGCGTCAACGGTAAGATTTTTCAATAACGGCTAGATTTCTTTGTGTCTAACGACTATATTTTTGCAGAGTCTATAAATAGAGAGGCTGTTTTCAAATTAAAATAAGAAATATACAAATCAAGAGAGAAAAAGAAAAATCTTTCAGAAAAAGAGGAAAAACAGAGCGTCATTTGAAAAAATCCAAGATTCAAAAATAGAGTGAAAGAGAAGGAGTGAAATCAAAGGAGACTTCATCTGTGTTCAAGTTCATCAATCCAAGAAAGTTTTAGAAGAAAATCCAAGAGCCACTCAAGTTCAAATCAAGAGATTTTCCACATTCAAAGAAAGGGAGAGAAAGCTCAAATCAACTCCAACATTCAATCCATGAAGAATCTAAGCTGAGGCCTGATTCCACACTTCAAAGGAGTTGAGAAAAAGAAGAAAAGCCTGCACTCAAATCAAATCTAAACAGGCCCTTCTAAACCTTGCTTTTATTTTGAAATATCTGCTCTAAAGGAGATATTTTGTATTAAACTCATATTTTATCTTGTGGTTTGCTAATTCAATTAGAGGGTTGAATTAGTAGAGGTAGTTTACCTCGTCACAAGCTAAGGATAGCTTGTGTGTTGGGTTTTGTGCTGGTGAGCCCGTGTAAAACCGGCTGGGTTCGTTGTGATCCCGAGAAAATAACAAGTTTGGGTTGTAAGCTTGTAAAATAACTCGACTGTAATCGAGGAGATTATAGTGTTGACCCAAGTGGAGCTTGGGAGTGGATGTAGGTGTTGGATACACCGAACCACTATAAAATCTCTGTGTTTGCCGTGCTTATTTATCTCTCTCTCTTGCTATCATGCTTTAACTTGAATTAATTGTTTATATCCTCTCATCAATAGTTTAAATTATCTTAAAAGGCTTAATTTTTAAAGAACCCAATTCACCCCCCCCTCTTGGGTTGCCATCTGGGCCAACAATTGGTATCAGAGCTTGTGCTCATTTTTTTTATTGATCACACGATCAAGAGCGAAAGATCCAAATGGCAACACAAGCTAGCTCAAGTTTTGCTGAGGGCCATTCCATAAATAGACCACCCTTATTTAATGGTTCCAACTATTCATATTGGAAAGCAAGAATGAGGATATTCATTCAAGCTTCAGATTATGAATTATGGAGTGTCATAATTAATGGACCTAGTACACCCACACACTTAGTTGATGGTTCTATAGTTTCTAAGCCCGAAAGGGATTGGAATGAAAATGATAGGAAGATGGCTCAGCTTAATGCAAAAGCCATGAATGTTTATATTGTTCTTTTGATGCTAATGAATTTAATCGTATCTCTACCTGTAATTCGCTAAAGAGATATGGGATAGATTAGAGGTTACCCATGAGGGAACCAACCAAGTTAAAGAATCTAAGATTAATATACTTGTGCATAAATATGAATTGTTTAGCATGGAACAATCTGAAACCATAACATGCATGTATACTAGATTTACTGATATTGTTAATGGTTTGAAAAGTCTTGGAAAAACCTACACTAATGCTGAATTGGTTCACAAAATTCTTAGGTCATTACCAAGATCATGGGAAGCCAAAATGACAGCCATTCAAGAAGCCAAAGATCTAAACACTACCTTTGGAAGAGCTTCTTGGATCTCTTATGACCCATGAATTGACAATGAAGCAACATGTGGAGGAGGATAGCAAAAAGAAGAAGACAATTGCCCTCAAGGCTGCAAAAGTTGAAGATAGCAGCAGCGATGATGAGGATGATGATGAAGACACAGCTCTTCTAGCAAGAAAATTTAAGAAATTTATGAGGAGAAAGAAACCCTTCTACAAAAAGAAATTTGGAAATAAGATGGAAGGAGAAAAAGAAAAAGATAGGGACAAGGATAAAGAGAAAGACCCCTTGATCTGTTATGAATGTAAGAAACCGGGGCATTATAGATATGATTGTCCGCAATTAAAAAAGACTTTCAAGAAAAAGAAGAAAGCGTATGTTGCAACTTGGAGCGACAGTGATGAATCTTCTTCGAAGAAGAAGAACAAAAAGAGGTTGCCAACATTTGTTTTATGGCGAATGACGACGATGAGGTAAGTACTGAAAACCCTGTGATGACTTTGCTTTTGATGAATTATTTGAAGTCTTCAATGAACTTGTAGATGATTTTAAGATTTTGAAAAAGAAATATAAATCTCTGAAAACTAAAACATAAACTTAATTAAAGAGAAAAATGAAGTGATGCTTGCAATTAAAGATTCAAAAGATAAAAAGGAAATGTTTCTTAAAGAAAAGGATGATTTTACTCATGAAATTAATATACTAAAATCTGAAAACGAAAATCTAATAAAAATTTGAAAAAGCAAATGCAAACTCTATCTTTGAAAAATGAACAGCACATTGTAGAAAATGAATTTCTAAAGAAAGAAGTTAAAAAATACAAAGATATTGTTAATAAATTCACCTTAAGTTCTACTAAACTAAACATGATTTTAGATAGTCAAAAAGCAGTTTTTGATAAGGCTGGATTAGGATATAATACATTTAGAAAATAAAAATCTTTGAAAAACATTTTTGTACGTGATAGCCATAGTAACATCATTTGTTTTAAATGCAATTTAAAAGGGCATAAATCATTTGAATGTAATTTACAAAAACCAAATAGAATTTAAATTTTAAAGGGAAGAAAATATGGGTTCCAAAGGAACAATATTTGTTGCTACTAACCATGAAGGACCCAAGAAAGCTTGGGTACCTAAACATAAAGTTTGATTTCATTGCAGGAATGTCTTGTGGCCAAAGATCAAAGAGAAAGTGGTATCTTGATAGTGGCTGCTCAAGACATATGACGGGTGACAAAGAAGAATTCATCACCCTTGAAGAAAAGAAAGGAGGAGTTGTTACGTTCGGTGATAATGGTAAAGGTCAGATTATGGGCCTTGGTAAAATTCGTATAACTCCATCCACCTTTATAGAAATGTACTTTATATGATGGTTTGAAGCATAACTTAATTAGTATAGCCAATTGTGTGATAAAGGTTTTAAAGTATCATTTGAAGCTTCTATCTGCACAGTATCTAATTCCATTGATAATAGCATTGTTTTACTGGAAATAGAATGGCAATGTATACTTGATTGATTTAGATAATTTATCTACTAGTAATCATTGCTTAGTTGCTGATAATGCTAATATGAATGAGATTGGATGGTTATGGCATCGTAGATTAGGTCATGCAAGCACACACCTAATTTCAAAACTAATTAAAATGGATTTAGTTAAAGGGCTACCAAAATAGATTTTGAAAACAACAAATATGTGATGCATGTCAATTTGGAAAACAAACAAGAAGTTCTTTCAAATCTAAAAATGTTGTTTCAACTTCTAGGCCACTTAGACTACTTCACATGGACCTTTTTGGACCAACTAGAACCACAAGTCTAGGAGGAAAGAAATATGGTCTTGTGATTGTAGATGATTACTCTAGATACACTTGGGTATTGTTTTTAGCTCACAAAGATGAGACTTTCTCGATATTCCTGAAATTCTTTAAGAAAGTCACAAATGAGAAAAACACTACCATAGTGTCTCTAGAAGTGATCATGGAACTGAATTTAAAAATCACCTATTTGAAACTTTTGTGCTGAAAATGGCATTAATCATAATTTTTCTGCACCTAGGACCCCACAACAAAATGGAGTTGTAGAAAGGAAAAATAGGACTTTAGAAGACATGGCCCGTACCATGCTATGTGAAAGCAACCTACCAAAGTACTTTTGGGCGGAAGCTATAAACACGGCATGTTACATTCTTAAATAGAGCCCTAATTAGACCAATCTTAAGAAAACTCCTTATGAACTATGGCAAAATAGAAAACCAAATATTAGTTATTTTCATGCATTTGGTTGTAAATGTTTCATTCATAATAATGGTAAAAATAATTTAGGCAAATTTGATGCAAAATCTGATGAAGGCATATTCTTAGGATATTCAACAACTAGTAAAGCTATAGAGTATTTAACAAGAAAACTTAATTGTAGAAGAATCTATTCATGTAGTTTTTGATGAATCTTTAGCATCGTTCCGAAAAGTTTGATGATGAGGAAGATACAAACATAATTAGAAAGATCTTGAAAAATTAAATATTGATGTATCTTCAGATCATGAACAAGAAGCTAAAGATGATGATTCTCCTAGGATGATGTTACTAACACTAATCATAATGATATAGATCTTCCTAGAGATTGGAGATATGCCTATGGTCATCCTAAGGAATTGATTATAGGTGATCCATCTCAAGGAGTAAGAACTAGATCATCAATGAGAAATATCAATAATCATCTTGCATTTGTATCTCAAATTGAACCTAAAACTATTGAAGAAGCTGAAAAAGATAATAATTGGATGTTAGCTATGCAAGAAGAATTAAATCAATTTACTAGAAATAATGTATGGACATTAGTAGATAGACCTAAAGATCATTCTGTTATAGGATCAAAATGGGTATTTAGAAATAAATTAGATGAAAATGGCATAGTAATTAGAAACAAAGCTAGATTAGTTGCAAAAGGATATAATCAAGAAGAAGGAATTGATTTTGATGAAACTTTTGCACCTGTAGCTAGATTAGAAGCAATTAGACTATTACTTGCATTTGCATGTCATATGAATTTCAATTTATTTCAAATGGATGTTAAAAGTGCATTTTTAAATGGATTTATAAATGAAGAAGTTTTTGTTGAACAACCACCAGGTTTTGAAGATCATGAATTTTCAAATCATGTTTTTAAATTGCACAAAGCACTATATGGTTTAAAACAAGCACCTAGAGCTTGGTATGATAGATTAAGTAAATTCTTAATTGAAAATGATTTTACAAGAGGAAATGTGATAAAACATTATTTTTGAAAAGAAAAAGTAAAGATTTATTAGTAGTACAAATATATGTTGATGATATTATTTTTGGTGCTACTAACAATCTTTTGTGTCAAGAATTTGCTAAGTTAATGCAGGGTGAATTCGAAATGAGCATGATGGGAGAACTCAATTTCTTCCTAGGACTCAAATCAAACAAAGCAAAGAAGGGATTTTCATCAACCAAACCAATACACAAAGGAACTTCTCAAAAAGTTTGGAATGGAGTCAATGAAACCCCTTGGAACACCAATGAGTCCTTCATGCAAATTGGACAAAGATGAAGATGGTAAGAAAGTTGATCAAAAGTATTATAGAGGTATGATCGGATCTCTACTTTACTTAACAGCTAGTAGACCAGATATAATGTTTGCTGTTTGTCTATGTGCTAGATTTCAATCTGAACCTAAAGAATCTCACTTAATTGCTGTAAAAGAATACTTAAGATATTTAAGTGGAACTAAAAATGTAGGTTTATGGTATTCTAGAGACTCAACATTAAACTTAATTGCATATTCTGATTCTGATTATGCTGGATGTAAAGTTAGATAGGAAAAGCACAAGTGGTGCATGTCAATTTTAGGAAGTAACTTAATCTCTTGGTTTAGCAAAAAGCAAAATTCGGTTGCATTATCAACTACTGAAGCTGAATATGTTGCAGCTGGAAGTTGCTGTGCTCAAATCCTTTGGATTAAGAGACAACTTGAAGATTATGGCATCACACTTGATAAAACTCCTATAAGATGTGATAATACAAGTGCAATTAATTAACAAAAAATCCAATTCAACATTCAAGAACAAAACACATGAAATTAGATATCATTTTATTAGAGAACATGTAGCTAATAATGAAATTTGTCTTGATTATGTTAATACTGAAGAACAATTAGCTGATATATTTACAAAACCCTTGAGTGAAGAAAGATTCTGTTATCTTAGAGGAGAGTTAGGGATTTGTGATCCATTAGAATGATTTTGAAACCCCTAAGAAAAATTATCTAGAACTCTTTCTATTCTTTGATCTTCAAGAAATCTTATTTAGAATTCATATCTAATTGATCTATTAAAATCCAATGATTTTTTATCAATTTTTATGATCAATATCCGGACACATTTCAGATTCTCTGAAACTTTATTTTTGCTCTGAAATGGTCTCGGAGCCGACTCGGTCAGTATCGGAGTCGACTCCATGTTTCTGCTGAAACTCTGGAGCCGACCCCATCTCTGTGCGAGTCGACTCCACTTTGGGATAGAATTCTGTGACTACCGGAGTCGACCCCACACTTTGCGGGAGCCGACTCGAAGTGGTCCCAGGTCGATTTATCTAGGGCAGAGTCGACTCCTCGTTCACTTCTATCTTCTCAAATCAATCAAATACTCTCTCCAAAGTTTTTCCAACCTACCAAATCCTTAGAAATCCTTGATTAACCTTTCCACTAAATCAAATGGCACCTAAAACCCGTGGTTCTAGCCTTGGTGCGGCCGGGATGAAAAGGAAGAAGGCGGTGAAGAAGACAGTGAGGCGTCCCGCTCACGAACCATCTCCGAGCATGGATTCCACCTCATCCTCTTCAACTCCGAGTGCTTCTCCTACTGCGGCCACATCTCAGGTAGACCGTCTAGCCGATAGAGTGATTACAACCGGGAGAAAGGTTGATTTTGAACTATTTGAGGCAGAAGGTTTTCTTGTAGGAAGATAGTTAATTGAAATGGGATGGGAGAAATATGTTCTTTAGATTGCCCAACCTACCCAGCCTTGGTTAAAGAATTTTATAAAAATCTGTCAAGAGGAGATAATGGATTGGTTAGCGTGATTAGAGGAAATAGGATAAATGTGATAGTGGATTTGCTCTCAAGACTTTTGAATCTTCCTGTGTCTGGTCCTTCTACATTTTCACCTGATGATAGAAGCCCAGCTTTATCAAGATTGTTAAATAAAGAAATTGTTGGTTTTGAAGAAGTCCAGCAAATCAACTATCCTTGGAATTAAGGCTTCTCCATAACATTTGTAGTAGGATTCTATTCCCTAAGACTGGGAGATTTGATTATGTATCTGAGAGAGACATTTTTGTTATGGATGCTATATGACTGGGAGACCTATCAATCTTCCGAATATGATAATTTGGTACATTGCTGACTGTGGGAGCAAGAGGAAATCTAGTCTACCCTATGGCATGATATTAACTAAGATTTTTCAAAGCCAAGGGATAATCATTTCCGATAGTGAGCCAATGAGAAATTTGAGACACACTGATTACTATAGCTTGGCTACTATTCATAGGATGGGATTTGTAAAGAAAGATGGTAGATGGGAAAGGAAAAGTCAGTTGGAAGATAGAGCCGCTGATGTTGAGGCACCTGGACCTTCAGTTAGACATTCATCTCCTGTGCCTCCTAGCTCTTCTGTTCCTGTTCCGGCCCCTTCTCCTGCTCCGATGTTTGATCAGTCATCTTCTTCATCAGTTGGTTTTTCGGATCTTTAGATAGAGCAGCTCAAGAGTCTTCTTGATGCTCAAGAAAATAGAATGAAGACTGAGTTTGACAATAAATTCATGAATCTTAAAGAAACTCTCTATTCATTAGATGATCGGATCACCAAGATTGAATCTACTCTTAGCTCCTCTACTGAGTCTTTAAGTGGTGATTTAAAGAATATTTTTGAAGAACTTAAAGACATTTGTGGAGATGGTGAGACTTATGCAAAGTGCAATGCCGAGCTTCAAGATAAGATTTTAACTGCTTGTACTTTTGTGGATGAAAGACTGAAAGATTATGTTAAGTTCAAACTGATGGAATGAAGAACATTATAGATCACTTAACAAGAATTGTAAGGACACATTTTTGATGTAATAGATGTTTAGTCTTTGCAATGTAATGAAATTTATATTATGTTTTACATTTTGATACAATGATGTAATGAAAAGTCAGTTTTGAATGTTCAATGTAGTCTGAGTTTGAATGTACTTCTCCTATTTATCAATGAATCTCAGTTCATGTTAAAGCACATCTTAAATCGTGAATGTAATTGTGTTTGTTACTTCTCTACCTTTTTGTTGATAACAAAAAAGGGGGAGAGTTTTATATACATAACTGTATATGCATGGGAGAAATTAAACGAATGTTATTATATGCATATAATAAATAATTGAATGGGAGAAAAGGAAGTAATAATTAAACATTACACATACAGTGATTGAATGAAAAAGCAATTTAGATGAAAATTCTGAATTTTGACATTAAATTGTGTATAAGCTTAAATTGAATGAATGGGATATTTATTTGAGTTTCATAGGGGAGCTACCTCATTCAGGGGGAGCCTAACTATGAAAATAAAATAAATTCTTTAATTAATCATGCATATACTCAATGTTTTTGTCATCATCAAAAAGGGGGAGATTGTTGGGGAGATTGTTGAGAAATTGTTGCCCCAATCTTATTGATTTTGATGATTACCAAAAGCCATGAGTATATTAAAAGATGCAATGAATTTATTTACATGAGCAATGAATTTATTTGTCATAATCAATGAGTATGTTAAGTATGACTTTAATCAATTGGAAAGTAGCTTCAAGCTCCATGTTTAAGCTTTCAAAAAGAAATTTTATACTTCATATTTCAATCAATGAGTTTTTGGAACATATCTTGAATTGATTCTAATGTCAATTTTATTATATTCAAGTCAAAAATTGATTTAAAATTTATCTGGAATGAATTTCAAAGTCAATCAGAAAATTCTCTGATTTTTGATACGTTCCGGAGCCGACTCTAGAGTTTCAGAGTCGACTCCACTCAGTATACAGAGATATCTATTTTTTCGAGTCGACCCCTGTGATTTCAAGAGTCGACCCCCGATATTGTCGAGCCGACTCCATGACTGTGAGAGTCGACTCCGCTCAGACTCCAGAGAGTTGTTTTTCTGAGCACTTCTCGAGTCGACCCCTTGCTTTTCATGAGTCGACCCCCGACTGTCAGGAGTCGACACCTTATTTTCGTTGAGTCGACCCCTTAACTTTCTGAATGTTTCTATTTTTGGCATCGCGTCTTCGAGCCGACTCGCCTAAAGTTGGAGCCGACTCCAACAAATCTGGGCGTGATTTTTCTGAATGCCAACTCAGCGTCAACGGTAAGATTTTTTAATAACGGCTAGATTTCTTTGTGTCTAACGACTATATTTTTGCAGAGTCTATAAATAGAGAGGCGTTTTCAAATCAAAATGAGAAATATACAAATCAAGAGAGAAAAAGAAAAATCTTTCAGAAAAAGAGTAAAAACAGAGCGTCATTTGAAAAAATCCAAGATTCAAAAATAGAGTGAAAGAGAAGGAGTGAAATCAAAGGAGACTTCATATGTGTTCAAGTTCATCAATCCAAGAAAGTTTTAGAAGAAAATTCAAGAGCCACTCAAGTTCAAATCAAGAGATTTTCTACATTCAAAGAAAGGGAGAGAAAGCTCAAATCAACTCTAACATTTAATCCGTGAAGAATCTGAGCTGAGGCCCGATTCCACACTTCAAAGGAGTTGAGGAAAAGAAGAAAAGAAGAAAAGCCTACACTCAAATCAAATCTAAACAGGCCCTTCTAAACCTTGCTTTTATTTTGAAATATCTGCTCTAAAGGAGATGTTTTGTATTAAACTCATATTTTATCTTGTGGTTTGCTAATTCAATCAGAGGGTTGAATTAGTGGAGGTAGTTTACCTCGTCACAAGCTAAGGATAGCTTGTGTGTTGGGTTTTTTGCTGGTGAGCCCGTGTAAAACCGGCTGGGTTCGTTGTGATCCCGAGAAAATAACAAGTTTGGATTGTAAGCTTGTAAAATAACTCGACTGTAATCGAGGAGATTATAGTGTTGACCCAAGTGGAGCTTGGGAGTGGACATAGGTGTTGGATACACCGAACCACTATAAAATCTATGTGTTTGCCATGCTTTATTATCTCTCTCTCTTGCTATCGTGCTTTAACTTGAATTAATTGTTTATATCCTCTCATCAATAGTTTAAATTATCTTAAAAGGCTTAATTTTTAAAGAACCCAATTCACCCCCCCTCTTGGGTTGCCATCTGGGCCAACACTTACTCCCAACTTAATTCCCATTGTCCTAATGGAGTAAGAAAGAATAAAATAAGGAGAGATACCACCTAACGATGCCTTATGTAATGCTAGGAGTGACCGTACATAGCAGTCTCTTATTGCTAAAATTTTATTATTAAATAAAGGTCAAAAAATAAAAATTTGGGTTATCTCCCAAAAAGCGCTACGTCATGGCTTACTCTAGTTCATATAGGATCATAACCTCCCCAGCTTCTTTAGTGGATAATTCCAGGAATGGTTTAAGCATTGTCCATTAACTTTGAAGATAGTACCATTACTTGAATTTTCCATATGGGAAGACTTCTTTCATTATGTAAATTTCTATCGCTCCATGTGGGAAGACTTCTTTCACTATGTATAGGCTAGTCCATCTAGATCTTAATTTTTCTAAAAATAGGTGAAGCCTTGAATTATATAAGAAAACCTTTTTCTCATGAGTAAAAGATTTTTTAAAGATAGCTTCGTCATAAAAGGTTTAGTTTTCTTCTTATAAATTTTTGCATTCTCACATGTTTCGTTTCTAATTTTCTCAAGTTCATCCTGTTGGAAATTATGTATTCTAGATATGAATCAAATTCATATAAATATACAAGAAGATATAATATAAAATTCTTAGATACCCAGGATCCTTAGGAATAGATTCATTAAATCTCAAATAAAATCTAAAATATTAGATTTATTCATACATAAGTCCTTTATCGATGTAGAAAAGGATGAAGCCGGTGAATCCTCTGCCACTAGCCGTCCACGTGTTTGGCCTCTAACGGTGATCCACGCAGAGAAAATGGATGAAGACCTTCAAGGTATGAAGATGATACTTCGGAAGAGAGATCATCTTCGAGAGAGAGGGGTGCTAATGCCTCTTGAATCCCCTTATAGAAATACAGAAGATATCTCTGAAGATCTAAAAGATCTAATCTTTTTCTTCTCATGCTCTCACTTCCTATGAGGAAGGAACCATATTTATAGGGTGAGAAAGAAATGTTTCAAGGGAGAAGAAGAGACATCTTTTCATAGTAACGCCATGGTAATGTTAATCCAAAGAAACAGAAGAAACTCTCATTCTCATGGTAATGCCATGGTAACGTTAATCCAAGTAAACAGAAGAAACTCCCATTCTCATGATAACGTTAATCCAAGTGTCACAATCTCAGCCTTCGAAATTAGGAGTTGGTTATCTCATAACTACATGCCCCAATTTGTACATGTTCATCATCGAACCGTAGAGATTCATCATGCCTCATCCCATGGGCATGATTCCATCTTCACATGGCTAAGATTGGCCATCCATACCCGAATAATCAGAGCCATCCATCACATGGATCAAGTCATATTTGGGTATCCAATTATTTGTTCATCATATACACAAATAATTTCTTCTTAACATTTCTTCTACTACAATGGATCATATCCATTATTATTTTATCTTCTTTAAATTGGGTCTCACCCGATTATTTAATTAATCATCTTATCTGAATTAAATCTAATTTAATTCTCATTTTAATTCATCTAAAATTCTTCTTAATGCATGTGACCCATTAGGCCCTTTAACATGTTGGCAATAATCATGTCCTAATCATAGACCCTAGGAATGATTAGACAACTCTTTGTCCAAGTCAACAACATGATTATAGATCATGAGAGGCCTCTAGCAAAGTATCATGACCACCCAACTGCTAAAGGTTTTGTTGACGTGACCATCAACAACACATGTCCATGAACGGTTGCCGTATGATCAAATCCTTTCGTCACATATCCCAGATCAATCAGTGGTATGGAATGTGTCAACCCTGTAATTGAATTAGAACTTCGAAAATATTTCGAATTCCAACTCAACCTTGCAAGAATTTAACAATCAATTTAATCCATCAAGTGGCTGTGGGATATAACCCTTTCTATCAAGGAAGACGAATCTTGTCTTGATCAAACACCATCTTCATGTGCTTCATGTCATACCCAATCGACACCATATTTGCCACCTATGGCTAGAGTGACGTTTGGATGCCATCAAAGCATGACATTCCACACATGAGATGCAATGAAGATCTCAAGTCAAAGGATCACTCACACCACCATCATTAGAGATCAACCATCGATACTATATAGAATATCCATATGAGATCTCTGTACGGGTCATCCAATGCATCGTTACAATAATGAGCATCCACACACATATCCAAGTATCTTCATACTTCAGCTTGTGAAATCAGCTGCTCACCCCTAGGGTGAGAATATGCAATGTGTGCCAGTCTCACGGTGTTCGATGGTATAAAGTCCCATCTACACATCAACTAGGAAAGTTTAAAGAATCGAACCATAACATGCAATTTGGATCTCACAATTTGTAATCTCTATTATAAATTCCATATGCGTGGTTCACATTCTTTTGGACTTTATCTCACATACAACTATCTTAAATAAAAAACATCTGGAAAGATAAAGAAACCATTTTAATTGATTTGTATTCATAGAATGTATACAACATTCAATCCAATTGGATCTAGGGCATACACTAATAATCTCCCACTTGCACTAGAGCCATTCACCCATGTATTTAATGCCGAGTGACTTAACATGATTATCATGCTTCTGTTGCGGCAGGGCTTTAGTGAGCGGATCAGCTACATTATCCTCAATGGGGACTCATTTTATTTTTACATCATTTCTACCAATAATCTTTCTAATTACATGGTATCTTCTGAGTACATGTTTGGACCTCTGATGAGACCTTGGCTCCTTAGCTTGTGCAATAGCTCCATTGTTGTCACAATACAAGTGTACTGGATCAGCAATACTTGGAACCACACCAAGTTCAGTGATGAACTTTTTGATCCAAACTACTTCTTTGGCTGCATCTGATGCTGCGATATACTCGGCTTCGGTCATAGAGTCGGCAGTCATCTCCTGCTTGAAACTTTTCCATCTGACTGCACCGCCATTGAGTGTAAAGCATAGCCTGATTGAGATTTAAATCATCTTTATCAAACTGAAAACTAGAATCCGTATAAGAGTTCAATTCCTCCATAAACCAAGAACATATCCTTAGTCCTTCATAAGTACTTAAGGATATTCTTGACGGCCATCCAATGTTTCTCACCAGGGTTTACCTGGTATCTACTAGTGATACTCAATGCATAAGAAACATCAGGTCTCGTACATAGCATCGCATACATGATGGATTCGATTGCTGAGGCATATGGAATCCTATTCATGTGCTCTCTCTCCATTTGGGTCTTAGGACTCATGTCCTTGGAGAGATCTATCCCATGCATACCGGTAGGAATCCCTTCTTGGATTCCTTCATGCTAAACCATTTTAGCACTTTATCTATGTACGTTGATTGGGACAATCCAAGCAACCTCCTAAATCTGTCTCTATAGATCTTATATAGGTTGCTTCTCCCAAATCTTTCATGGAGAACTTGCTGGACAACCATTCCTTCACTTCTTGCAGCAAGGATACATTGTTTCCTATCAATAATATGTCATCTACATATAATATCAGGAAAATAATAACACTCCTACTAACCTTCTTGTTGGCCCAGATGGCAACCCAAGAGGGGGGGGGAGTGAATTGGGTTCTTTAAAAAATTTTACACTTAAAAACCAATTTCACTAAGTTAATGTGCACAAGTGAAGTGATGTAGTAATAATAAACACAATATAAATGAGAGAGAGAGTAATAAGCACGACAACCACAAGAAGGTTTATAGTGGTTTGGTGTTATCTACACCTATGTCCACTCCCAAGCAACTCTTAGGTCCACACTATAATCACCCTGATTACAGCTGAGTTGTTTTGCAAGATCACAACTCAAACTTATTATTTTATACGGGGTCACAATGAACCCAGCTAGTTTTCATGGGTTCACCAGCACATAACCCAACGCAAGCTACTCTTAGCTTACCCCGAGGTCAACTACCTCAACTAATTCAATCCCTTGATTGAATTAGGACACAAGAAATTTAGATAAATGTTTACAGCAATTAATAGCTCCTCAAATGAGCAAATATGCAATGTAAATAAATAAGAATAGAAAAGCCTATTTTTGAAGCGATTTGAAGTTGAGCTTTTCTTATTTTCCTCTCTTCTTCTGAATAAGCTAATAGGATTTGAACTCTATTCTTGAATGAAGCTCATTGAAGAAAAGTCTGAAATTTAGGGCTCTAGCTCTTCTTCTTCAAATCAATGGAAATCCTTCTGATTTGATCTTGAAATGCCTTTAGATTTCTCTTCTATCTTTCTTGTATTGATGGCCTTGAGCACAAAGATTTTTCTTTTTGATTTCTCTTTTTTTCTTTCTCTCTATTTCATTCCTCTTCTTCTTTGAAATGGACGATGCCCTTTTATAATCTTCCTTAATCCAAGATTAGGTAAAAAATAGCCATTGAAATGTACTTGGATTGCTTCCTCATGCAAAGAAATAGATCCGTTGGGGGTTAGGTGAAGAAATGTTACCGTTGAAATCCATTCTGATAGATTTGAAATTTTGTTCCTAACAGGTTGGAGTCGGCTCCAACTTTTAAGGTGTCGGCTCCAAGTCGGGTTTCCAAAAATAGAAATAAAAAGTTCGTCGGGGAGTCAGCTCTGATAAACTATGGTGTCGCTCGATGCGATATGGAGTCGGCTCTAAGTTCCGAGGGTGTTGACTCTAACATTGTCTCGAAAATACACTCTCTGTTCTCAGGTTAGAGTCGGCTCTAAAATTTTCAGTGTCAGCTTCGAAACTCCAGGTGTCGGCTCCAAAAACTGGCAGAAAACCATTTCTCTGTATCTCAGGTTAGAGTCGGCTCTAGCATTTCAGGTGTCGACTCCAAACCGTGCCAAAAATATTGAACTGTTCTAATACGCCCTAGGGTCGGCTCCAAACACAATGGGTGTCGGCTCTAAGATCTGAACTTTGAAATGTTGCATTAAAAAAACTGATTCAAACTTAATTTTGTATATCATTTGAATAACTTAACCTTTCTAAGTTCCTGAAACACTTATTAATTTCATTAGTTACACAAAAAATATACTCATGGCTTTTGTTAATCATCAAAATCAATAATTGGGTCAATAAGCTCCCCCTTTTTGATGATGATAAAAAATTAAGTATATGCATGATTAATCAATGAAATTGATAAATTAAATAAGTTTTAAGTTCTCATAGTTAAGCTCCCCTAAATGAGGTAGCTCCCCTATGATACCCAAATTAAGTTTATTTGAATTCAATGCATATATGTTCTAACCAAACACTTAACACATATACAAACATCTTTCTCATATATGTTATTAACATTAAATGCATATACGTAAACAAACCTTTCTCCCCTTTTTTGTTATCAACAAAAAGGTTAAGAAAGAAGTGCTTAAGTCAAATCAAAATTAATACTTCAATCAGGATTCAAGATAACATTCAATGAATACAAAGTCATTCAGAATATTCATTAATTCATTGCAAAATACATCATTACATCATTCATATTACTTCAAAATACATCAAAACATCAAAGTACATAATTTGTCCTAAGTACAAACTAAAGCTCAAAAGAAAACTTGATGTTGACAAAACTAAATCATCTTAAAATTCTTTTCAGTTCTTCTAAAATTTGTCCCATGCCCTTCTCTTTTTTTCATAAAATCATTTAGCATTCTCTCAACTAAAGCAGCTACAACAGTAACTTTTTTTTGAAGTTCTGCGTTGCACTTTGAATAGGTGTCAGAGTCACCGGCTATGTCCTTGATCTTATCAAATATCAGTTTTATGTCTTTCATCAAGGTAACAGAAGATGTGCTTAAGGATGACTCTATCACATTGATCTTGTCCTCCAAAGAATAAAAATGCTGCCTGATTCCCATAAGATGATTCTCAAGTTCATTTTTAATCTTAGCTTCATGACTCATAAATAATTCTCTCAGCTGCTCCAACCGAGTCTCAGAAAAACCAGTAGATGCCTAAGCAAAATATGTGGGTGTAGGTGCAGGACTGCTGGGGCCAGGAAGGGTGTCTCGCAGAAGGTCCTACAACTGATGGACCAGGCGCCAAAGTCTCAGCCTCAGCTGTACCATCATCTAGATTCCTTTTCTTTCCCATTTTCCATTGATCTTCATGAAGCCCATACGTGCAAGGTAGCCTTATTATAATAATCTGTATGTCTAAGGCTCTTTAAAGGCTCATTATCCAATATATTTACACCTTGGCTCTGAAAGGCCATAGTCAGAATCATACCATAGGGTAGGGTTGACCTCTTCTTATTGCTAGCCTCAGCCATGTACCAAATCATCATTCCAGATAAGTTTATTAGTTGGCCGGTCACTACAGAATCCATTACTACAACATCCCTCTCGGATACATACTCAAATCGTTCGGTCTTGGGGAACAAAATTCTGCTACAAATATTATGCAAAAGTCTCAACTCTAGTGGCAGTTGGTTAGCCCTAACTCTTCAAATTCAGCCACCTCTCTGCCAAGTAATCTTGATAAGGCCTCACCTCTTTCGCTATGGGAGTTGGTAATAGGTCAAATAACATGTATTTCTAACAAACTTCCCAAAATTTTTGAAGTTAGGTGAACTCTTGTACCTCTCACAAAACTAACAAGGCCTCCATCTCCTCTAGTCAAGTTAAGATAAAAATCCTTTACAAGGGCCAGATAAGTAGGAACATCTAGGGAACATACCTTCTCCATCCCATTTCTTTAATTTCCTTCCAATAGAGAAACCTACTGCTTCAAAAAATCCAAATCTACTTTTCTACCCATAGTGATGACTTTCCGGCTAAAAGATCAAATGTAGAAGAAGGACCAGGGATGGCACTAGGAGTAGAGGACGACGATGTAGAAGATGAACTGGGCGAAGGTTGACATGTCGAACGCCTCACTGTCCTTTTTCCCATCGTCACGGTCACTCCAATACCGATCCTCGGTGCTTAGGTGCCATAGATTGCTAGGAAGTGATGGATTAGAAAATTCTAGGATTTGGAAGGTTTGAAGAGAGTTTTGGAAGAGTTTGGAATTGAATGGGGTCGAATAGGTGTCGACTCTGCCCTAATATAGTCAAC